>JALPQI010019692.1:0-16481 GCA_025490895.1 Thaumatotibia leucotreta | reverse complement strand
AAATTGTAGCAACTGTCATACAATCTGACTTTCAATGTTGCTATGACAAGGTTCTATTCTATAGTGGGTCAGGATTCAATTTTGTCGATAGTACTGATAGTGGTAGCGGTGTTGAGGCCAGGGACCGGAACCGGTAGGTATTTTACGAAACTATCGAAATAACCAGATATTTTAAAATGTTTTATACTCTTTATGTACTACTCAGTATTTTATGTAAATTTACAATATCATATTTTTTAATTACTCGATTAACTTAAAATTTATATGCCTAAAAACGAAAAAGAACGAAAAACGAACCGTTGTTTTGTATGGATAAAATAACGGTTCCTGGTCGGGGCATCTGACGTCCGTGACCGACTGACTGACTAGAGCACATGACTTTGACTAGCTGGATGGAAATAAATATTATGGGAGGTCACACACATTAGTACATTGTGCATCAAGGGAGGTAAGTACGGAATTACTAACGAGAGTGTTAGAAGCCCGACGCCGTTAGGCGGAGGGCTTTTATGACTCGAGTTAGTATTCCGCTTACTGACTGTGATGCGTACAATGTTTTTCATCACACTTGCCGACAAAAAAATGAATTTTAAGAAATAACATTATTAAATGACGTACTGACATTTCTATTACTCCCTAGGGAATTTCACTTTTCTATTACTCCCGCTGCGCGCGTAAACAATGGCGCGCTTAGGCAGCAAGTGTGATGAAAAAACTGTTTATATAATACTTGAAAACGAATGCTATACATTAGTATGACTTAAAACGTGATATTTACCATCTAAATTGAAATTAATTATTGAGCACTGGATATTTCAGCGCTGTTGCAAATGCCATCTCAGACGTGAAGATATCGGGTGCTAAATTATTTCAATTTACATGCTAGATATCCCGTTTTAAGTCATACTAATAATAGTATGACTAACTCACTAATTGGAGATGGATCGGGCATACTCTTCGAAGAGGAGCAACGAACCTCGCTAGTATCGCCTTTGAGTGGAGGCCTCAAGGTGGAAAACGAGCTCGTGGTCGCCCTGTACACACATGGAAAAGAAGCGTGGAGAGCGAATTGCGAGCCGTAGGTCTAACCTGGAGCGAAGCCAAGAAGGTTGCTCATGACAGAAAAGCGTGGAAGGATCTTGTGGAGGCCCTATGCACCTCCGGGGTGCCCTAGGAATTACAACAACAACAATAATAGTATACATGCCTTGCGGCCAACGTTTCAAGATAAATATCATATCAAACATACGTTACATTTGAGTGTGCCACCAAGCCACCTACAAGCGTCTCTCCACGCCTCGTTTGCCTCCAGTTTCCGTTCCATACAGTAAAGACGTAACTTCATACATATTATAATGGCATGTAATTTCTTTTTACATGCGAACAGGGAGTATCTCCTTTATCGGTTGTTCCGTCACCGTAAAATAAGCTTTCCGGACGGTTTTATACGTCGAGCAGAGTATGAATTCCGAGAAGTACTGAAGAAAATATTTAATGGAAGATTTCCTATTAAATTGTGTATTTAAAAAATCTTTGAAAAAAAACAAGTATGGCACATTATATTTGGATAATACATATAGTATGAACATTACCTACTACAGACGCCAAGAAACCAAATTTAACAGGCTGCGCAGGTATAGAGTTTCGTTTCCGGGTGAAGCAAGTATGGTGAAGTAAGTATGGTTGAGACCAATTTGGGATCGAAAGAGTTTGTGATTCTGAGTAGAAATAACCCAAAATTTACCCATAAACTCAAAATTATAAACATAGACAAAATAAAGAGAAATGCTCACCGAGAAAAAATATGTATTGAATTTACAGCTGTCAGGATCGACTTCATAGCTTCACTGTAGGGGTAACGCACTGAAACTTATTTAGTCAAACATTACTGTATAGTGCACACTTTAAACAAAGATACATACTTATCCAAATCATTTAGGATTCGCATCTCTACATACACATCACCCACGCCACAAATTCTGCAAATAATGCTCACACGCGTGAAATAAATGGTTCTTCTCAATTACGAGTACGTTTTGTTTTGCCAAAAACCAATAATTTGCAAAGCCTGGTAATCAAGTTATGAAAGTGATTTTCTTATGAAATTAATTCATATTCGTGTTGCATTTTTTTAAAGAAACAGTATCTAAAACTAAAAGAATAACCAAAAAAGTTTCGTAATAATTGCGAAAAAAAATGTAGTTGATTCGATTTCCGGGTGAAGCAAGTAATCTTTTGAAAAACTTTGAATGCAATTTTATTTGCCTTAAAAATAACATGAAGTCTTCTTTCAGCAAAATATTGTTTCTAGAATATTTAACGTACTTTCCCTTCATGTCCCATAGTCATGGAATACCCTGTATAGGTGTAGATGGGCATGTTTGTTGTAGTGTTCAATGATTAAATAAACCACAATTTTATTAATTCTTGTATGGAACGCTTTCCACTTTAATATATTTCAGAATACTGTCAAGTACTTCATGCAAGGCCCCTTTTGAGTAAAGCCGCTTCACACTTGACCGCTTTATTGTTTCCCACGCAGAAATAAAATTGGAAATATTATATTCCTTTTCTAAGGGTTACTTACGTCTAAAAATACGCATACATTTCAGAACGTATGTCTGAGGCTTAAGAGTCAAAATTGCTTACATATTTTTGGAGCCGATCGTACAAGTTGCGAACCCAACGAAAATTGCCATTTTTTCGGCAGAATTTAATGACGTGTAACTTTCTCGAGTTGTTCAATAAGCCGAACTTTTGTATACGAGAGGGGAGTGGTGGATTTCGTACAAAATGAGAACGTATTTGTGGTAAAAGTTGAATTGTGATTCGGGTATAATTCAATATTATTTTATTTTACTTCAAACATTTTAGGAACGTATAGGAATATTAATAAAAAATAAATAATAAATACATTTGGACCTACACAAATTGAATTAGTCCCACGGCAAGCTCAGTGGACGGTTATAAAAATATATAGATAGATATTTAAATACATAGACAATAACGACCAACGAACAAATATTTGTGATACATAACTTCATAATATAAATAATACAAATTAAATAAATTCAATAACACTTTCGTCGGGATCCAAACCCGGAACCGCCAGTTTTGTAGGCAGGGTCATCAACTAGGCTACGGGGGCTGACAACGATGGAGTAAGAGTAACGTCTAACTATTATATATATTGCTTTGCTTCAATAATAGCCCGCATACCGGTATCACACGGTATAAACTATTTATTCATAATCTCCGACCACACCGTCAATACATTCATAAAACCTGTGGTGACAAATGACTAAGGCTCAGGCTTTGAAGTTAAAAAGTCTTATAAATATACAAATCGGTTGTAAACTTATTACCTTTTTCCTCTAGGCAATAGGGTGTTCTGACCTCTTCAATGTTGGGACCCGACTTTTATTGAATTCAGAAGGTTGGAATCTTCAAATCGCGTGAAATATGGGATCGTATTGGATTCAAATGTCCTTGTTGACAGTTTTGTGGCGTTATTTGGTGCAATTTTATTTTATATTCCTTATCGACTGACTACTGACATGCTTCATGTAAAGGTGCATTTAAGACCAAACGAGCATTCGCTTATTCTATCCCCCACTCTACGCATTCAACAAATTTTGACGAATCATATTTGTGTAACGAACTTTCGTAGAATGGGAGATAGAATGAGCGAATGCTCGTTTGGTCTAAACGCACCTTAAGTAGTTTAGGTGTGAATACATGCTGCGACTACTTATTATTTAACATAGCTGTTGGAACATAAACTAAACAGGTTTTAATAATATAACCTGAGCGCCACTTACTGGCCATTCTCTTATTCTGCGTATGTTTATATTGTCTATGCTTTTCTATTTTGTCTATTTACTTGAACAAATGAATACATGTGTCCTTTGATTGTCTAAGACAAATATGGTATTTTACTAATTATTACTGTAGTTAATCCAGCTAGTTTCCACATAAAACCTATCAGGTTAGGGCCCAGGTTACGAAAATAATAAGTACGTAAAAATTTTTCGGCAAAAGTGTAAAATTTATTCGAAATGTCGGATGATGAATTGCCGGCAGCGAGGTCTTCAGCGACTAGTTCCGGGATCGCGGTCAATTTTCAAAAGCTCGGTGGAATATCACACTACGGAAACTGGAAGTTTTTGATGCGTATGTACTTGATACACGAAGATTTATGGGATTGCATAGAGGAATCGTCAACCGGCGTTCCCAAGGTCAGTGACAATCGTAAACAACAGAAAACGCTTGCAAAAATATGCCTAATGGTGCTCCCATCATCTTTTTCGCATGTACGTAACGCAAAGACTGGTTACGAAGCTTGGAACAACCTCAAAAAGGCCTATGAAGATAAAGGCTTATGCAGAAGGCTAGGACTGCTACGTACGTTATTTGGATTAAAACTAGAGCAATTTAAAGATATGGAGGCGTATCTCTTGAAGATCACCGATGTAGATCAACAACTACGAGACATAAATGCTCCATTAGATGATGATTTCCTGTCAGTTATTATGTTGAGTGGGCTACCACCAGACTATGATCCACTTATAATGGCGTTGGAAAACTCAAACATTAAATTGTCTAGTGAAACAGTAAAAAGTAAATTACTTCAAGAAAATTTACGAAGGGACGATAAATCTGAAGAAAGTTCTATGTTTACGAACCGGGGTACAAGTTCGAAAAGTGTCAATAAACATTCTACAAAAGTTAAATGTTTCATATGCAAGAAACCGAATCATTATGCAAAGAACTGTCCGAATAAAGCTAATAAGAGTGAGAAGACTGATAAAGCGTGGAATGGATCTTTAATAACCGCTTTGGCTGTTGACATAAAGTCAAACTCTTTTTACATTGACAGTGGGTCAACGTCACATATGACAAATTCCAAAACACTAACTAAAGATTATGTTGAAGACTCGCCGCGTTCAGTTACCGTTGCTAATAAGGAAAAGTTGCATAGTGAAGGATATGGAACGGTGGAATTGTTGTTAAAAGGGCACAATGAAACTACGAAATTGAGTGACGTTATATACGTGCCCGGATTGTCAACCAATCTTATTTCCGTTGGCAAGATGGTAGATAAAGGACTGGAAGTGCATTTTAAGAAGCAAAAGTGCATAATTTACTGTGGCAAAGAAGTAATTGCCAGTGCTACGAAGGTGAACGGCGTCTATGAACTGGATATGGAGCGTCAAGTGTCAACAGTGTCACATGGAAACGAACAAGCTGCGGCCTGTCACTCTTTGGATTTGGGTGAGCCTATACCTGAAATCTTGTCAAGTGGTGATGATGCTGCTGCTAACCTGTGTGGAATGAAGCCATCCCAGGACTTATGGCACCGGAGACTGGCGCACCTGAATAGACGGAGTATGGATTTGCTAAAACGAGGTATGGCTAGTGGAATAGATTACACTGATGATAAGCATACTCCCTGCGTAGCATGTCTTGAAGGGAAACAAAGTAGATTACCTTTCCCAAAAAGATCTTATACAAGAGCTACTGAGAAACTAGGTCTAATCCATAGTGATTTAATGGGACCGATGCCAGTTTCCTCATTCAGTGGTTGTAGATATCTCTTGACATTTATTGATGACTATTCTAGAATGACTTTTGGCTATTTCATTAAAAGCAAAGCTGAAGTATTGTCTGTATTTAAAACTTTTAAGAGCTTTGTGGAAAATCAAACTGATTTAAAGATAAAAGCATTACGTTCTGATAACGGCCTTGAATATGTGAATAAACAGTTCCAGATGTTTCTGAAAGAGCATGGCATCCAGCACCAGACAACCGTGCCTTATTCATCAGCTCAGAACGGGGTCGCGGAGAGATGCAACCGCACGACGATGCAGGCTGCACGCTGCATGCTACAGGATGCTGGAATGGACAAGAGGTTTTGGGCCGAGGCGTTGAATACAGCAATACATATCAAGAATAAGTCACCAAGTAAGGCGGTAAGAGGCACCACACCTGAAGAACTATGGTCAGGTAATAAAGTCAACCTATCTAATTTGAAAGTATTTGGCTGTGTTGCCTATGCAATGATTCCCAAAGAAAAACGTAAGAAATTGGATGCAAAGAGCAAAATGTATGTATTTGTGGGATATTGCGAAGCATCAAAAGGTTATAGACTGATTGATCCTGAAAACCCGTCTAAATGTATCAAGTCTCGAGATGTACACTTTTTAGAAGATAAAATGTATAAAGATATAAAACTGAGTCAGCAAACCCCTATTACTGATTGTCAGTTACATTTAACTAGCGATGGCATGGATGAAACTCCTTTAAAATGTGATTCTTTGCCAGCTGATCCTGTTATGGGGTTGCCTGAAGTACCCGAAGTACCTCATGTGCTTGAAGTGCCAGAAGTACCTGATGTACCTGAAGTACCTGATGTACCTAAAGTACCTGATGTAACCAAAATACCAGAAGTACATAATGTTTCCGAAGTACTTGAAATATCCGAAAATGAGCTGAGCACATCTGGTATCAGTTATCAAGATGACCCAAATGATGTTACATGGGATCCTAATATGACTACGGATCGAGGTTCTAGTGAATATGACTCCGCTAATAGTGTTATTGCTATGACAGCTGCAAGTCAAGGTGCTGAACCAAAGACTATTCGTGAAGCGCTGTCAGGACCAGAAAAAGAATACTGGTGGGAAGCTATAGTAGATGAGTACAAGTCATTTGAAAAGAACAAAGCCTGGACATTGACATCATTACCTGCTGGAAAGAAAGCTGTAAAATGTAAGTGGATTTTCAAGAAGAAACTTGGATTAGAAGGTCAGTTACTTCGTTATAAAGCTAGACTCGTAGCTAAGGGTTTTACCCAGAAATATGGCATAGACTACAATGAGACCTATTCGCCTGTGGTAAGATACTCGACAATACGGACTTTACTTGCCCTGGCAGTCAACTTAGACATGAATGTTGACCACATGGATGTTAAGACAGCGTTTCTCAATGGTGACTTAAAGGAGACTGTCTATATGGAACAGCCAGATGGGTATAAAGTAAAAGGTAAAGAAAACTACGTGTTTAGACTTAACAAAGCAGTCTATGGACTGAAACAGGCATCGAAGGCCTGGTATGACAAAATTGATAATGCCCTGAAGGTTCTCAAGTTCAGAAAATCACTCAGCGAACCCTGTGTTTACATTAAATCGGATTCTACTGGTAATCTCATTATACTAGCATTATATGTGGATGACATTTTGATTTTTAGCAAAGATACAGAGGAAAAGAGAAAGCTGAAGACAGAATTGATGAGAATATTTGAGATGAAGGACCTTGGTCGTGCTACGCATATATTGGGCATGAGATTGACTCAAGATAAAAACAAAATTACTCTTGATCAGAAAAATTATATACAAAAGGTATTGGAACAATTCAATATGACAGACTGCAAGCCTGTGAGTACACCTTTGGAGACTGGTTTGAAATTTGAAAAAGGAAAACACTGTGATCCAGAGTCCAAGTACAGAAGTATGATTGGATGTATCATGTATTTAGCGGTGTGCACAAGACCCGACATTGCACATGCAGCAAGCCTATTGAGCCAGTTCAACAACTGTTATTCTGAGATGCATTGGAAAGCAGCGAAGCGTGTTCTTCGATATTTGAAAGGAACTATAGACTATTCCTTACAATATGAGAAATCAACCTTATCTGTTACAGGATATGTAGATGCAGATTGGGCGTCTAATCCGCTGGACCGACGCTCGTATACAGGTTACGTGTTCAAGATAAGCAATTCGGCTGTGTCATGGGAGAGTCGTAAGCAAAGAACCATAGCTTTATCTTCGACAGAATCGGAGTACATGGGACTATGCGAGGGAGCTAAAGAAGCTGCATTCATCAGGACTTTCTTACATGAATGCCTAGGTAAATGCTTACCTATTACTTTGTATAACGATAGTCAGTCAGCGCAGAAGATTTGCAATAGTCAAATCAATCATAGCAGAAGCAAACATATAGACATTCGACATCATTATGTGCGGCAAGTTGTGAGTGATAAAATTATTAACTTAGAATACTTGTCTACGGATCAAATGCCTGCGGATGTTTTAACTAAGCCTTTGTGTAAAGATAAACATTTAAATTGTGTTTCTAATCTTGGTTTAAAAACTGTTTAGTTCAAGGGCAGGTGTTGGAACATAAACTAAACAGGTTTTAATAATATAACCTGAGCGCCACTTACTGGCCATTCTCTTATTCTGCGTATGTTTATATTGTCTATGCTTTTCTATTTTGTCTATTTACTTGAACAAATGAATACATGTGTCCTTTGATTGTCTAAGACAAATATGGTATTTTACTAATTATTACTGTAGTTAATCCAGCTAGTTTCCACATAAAACCTATCAATAGCAATAGACTTTATTGCAAAGGCAAACATCAGATCATCTTAATGGTTTTAAATGATATCAGGTCGATTATTTTACAAAATTCAGTATATTTTTCGACATATTTGTTTTACGAATGTGTACTTGTCTTTGTGACACTATATTGGAGTAAGTAAAAATAATGCTGCTAGCATTTTAGCATATTTGTGATGGAAGATAATTTCAACTCTAACGGAACAATTGAACTACATTTCTGGTTTTGATTTTTAACCGACTTCAAAAAGGAGGAGGTTTACAATTCGTCGAAATCTTTTTTTTTTTTATGTATGTTCCCCGATTACTCGAAGACGCGTGGACCGATTTGAAAAATTCTTTTTTTGTTTGAAAGGGTATACCTTCTAGTTGGTCCCATTGTCACCGAATTCAGATCTGACGATAGGATCCTGGAGAAATCGAGGGAACTCTTCAAATGTTGTAGGCACACATGACATTTTTCATTTATTTTCGAAGACTAATCAAGTATTTGCATCTAGTCATGAACGTTTTAAGTTGGTGATCTGATGATGGAAGGTACAACTCCTTAGCAATTAGGAGTTGGGGGATAATTCTTTAAGTATAACACATTTCGTATATTTTGGAAGCTATTTGAGTATTTGCCCTTAGGTGGTCATCCTTTCATGTTGGTGAGCTGATGATGAAAGGTACAACTCCTTAGAGATTAGGAGTTGGGGGACAATTCTTTAAATATAACATATTTCATGTATTTTGGAAGCTATTCGAGTATTTGCGTTTAGGTGGTCATCGTTTCATGTCGGTGAGCTGATGATGGAAGGTATAACTCCTTAGAGATTAATAGTTGGGGGATAATTCTTTAAATATAACACAGTTCATGTATTTTGCAAGCTATTTGAGTATTTGCCTTTAGGTGGTCATAGTCTCATGTTGGTGAGCTGATGACGAAAGGTATAACTCCTTAACGATTAGGAGTTGGAGGATAATTCTTTGAATATAACAAATGTCATACATTTTCGAGATCTATTCAATTGTTTGCTTAGTAGTTATGACATGTTGGTTAGCGGTTAGTGATTCTTTAAATAATATAGACATGCTAAGGCTGTTACTTATAATCTTTGAAATTATTCATACCTATTGATGATACAATGTATATCTCCTTGATAATGGGATAATTCTTAGAATATTTAAGTTATCCAGTTCAGGTTTTCTGGCCTATTAGAGTGCAATACATTCTAATTATAAGTATTTAGAGCATACTAAATAACGATTTTACTCTACTAAAAACCAAAAAATAAAATATTTTAAAATAAAAATAAAACCGCCTTCAAAAATTCGCCCGAACTAAAAAGTTAAAAATAATTTTAGTTCCTACTTCTTAGGATTTCCAACCCAAACCTTTAAACCTTTTACCCTATTCATTGAAATAAAATATTATGGCTAGGTATCCTACAGATTTCTTAGAAGTCGGTGCCAAGCCAAATATGTTCACTTTGCGAGTATGACTGTATTTGATAGGGCTTTGTAACTTACTGTCACTCCGGTTATGCTTTCATCAAAATGACTGAGGTAGATCATTCTGTTGATAAAAACATAAAAACCGTTTAATAATCGGAGTGACAGTAAGTTACGAAGCTCTATCTAATATATACCTATGAACGTATTTGGCTTGGCACCGACTTCTAAGAAATCTGTAGGATACCTAGCCATAATATTTTATTTCAATGAATAGGGTAAAAGGTTTAAAGGTTTGGGTTGGAAATCCTAAGAAGTAGGAACTAAAATTATTTTTAACTTTTTAGTTCGGGCGAATTTTTGAAGGCGGTTTTATTTTTATTTTAAAATATTTTAGTTTTTAATAAGATACCTCAAAATTATGTTCACTAATTTTATAATCAGTCATCATAAGTCGGCTAAGGAATACGTGGACATTTTTCATTTTCATACTTACTTTTTAAATAAATTTAATATATGTTTAGCTAGAGCAAATTCTAGTTAGTAGCATCCATTTTCTAACAAAGAATGGTAAGTGACACTTCAATCCCTTACTCGGCTCTAACGACACCCGCGGGAAGAATTGAGGTGGTGACAAATGTATTCTTACTGCAGTCACCACACGACAACTTACTGCAATACGTAGAAGTAAAGCGTATATTTTAAAATAAAAAAACTGTGTGCGTTACCGTCCGTGACATCACCCCAAGTATAGTCATATTTGCTACGCCGTAGCGACCCGAACACCGTAACAAGGTCTACAGCACTCAAGGATCTACGCCTCGACGTAGCCGCCGTAGCTCGAGCCAGGAATTGGCAACATTTTGCTTACATTTCGAATTTTAGTATTATATGTATGTAAAGCTTGTTGGGCAGCGTTCGGGAAGCTACGACACATATCTTCGTCCAATATTCCGCAGTGTTTGAAGACGAAAGTCTTCAGCGTGTGTTGCTAGTGATGACATACGGTACTAAAACGTGGCCGCTTACAATGGGCCTCATAAGAAGGCTCAAAGTCACCCAAAGGGCTATGGAGAGGGCTATGCTAACAGTCTCTCTGCGTGATCGGATTAAAAATGAGACCATCCGCAGCAAAACTAAAGTAGCCGAAATAGCTCTCCGAATCGCTAAACTAAAGTCGCAGTGGGCGGGCCACATTGCGCGTAGAAACGATGGCCGTTGGGGCGGGAAGGTTCTTGAGTGGTGGCCACGTACCGGAAGGCGTAGCGTGGGTAGGCCCCCCACAAGGTGGACCGATGACCTGGTGAAGGTCGCAGGAGTCCGCTGGATGCGGGTGGCGCAGGACCGGTCATTGTGGCAATGCCTATGGGAGGCCTATGTTCAGCAGTGGACGTCTTTCGGCTGATATGATGATGATGATGATGATGAAAGCTTGTTTAAAATTGACAAAAAACTAACCAAAAGTGTTATGATATTTTTCGGTATTACGAATGTAACAAAATGAAAATACTTCATTCTAACAATTAAAAACAATTTAAGAAAATGGCCACTGTGGTGACAGTAACTTATTTACACTTATTTAAATAAACCGGATGAAATGCGAATGGTAAATTCACGATAAAATAGTAGTTAGGTATTCAGCTAACCCTCGTATTCATATAAAACTCGTTTTCATCTGACAAATGTAGGTCTTAATCTGAAGACCGATCTCGGCACATAACACAACTTTTGTGGTACATTATGTTAAGGTAGTTTCGATAACATCAGAAAGGAACAATATTACAAGTACAAATTGAGGACAACATAAATTAATCATATAAGTGGCGCATTACTCGACTACCCTTATAGTTTTGTAAAGTCCGTCTGTTCGTCTGCCTGTCCACAGCATATCTCAGTAGTCGTTAGTACTAGAAATTTGCAATTTGGTGCAAGTTTGGGAGGTATTAATCAAGCCGATAAAGTGGTAGAATGAAATATAAAAATAAACATTTTACCTCCCCTACAGGTAAAACGGTCATATTTGTTTTATTATTTTGCTTTAATCCCACAGTTACGTTAAATAAGTTTTTGAAAAATAATAAGGGTTTCTCAAGAAAGTTTCTGTCTAAATTCAATATTATCGGAGATGACCGCTCCAGAATAAAAAAACCGGCCAAGTGCGAGTCGGACTCGCGCGCGAAGGGTTCCGTACCATTATCAATTTATTATTAAAAAAATACAGTTAAATTCAACCTACCTCAAAAACTATAAGAGATAATTTAATCAAACCAAAAATCGTTGATAGAATTTATTAATGTGCATAACATATATTTTTTTTAGAATTTTATATTGCGTAGTTTAAAAAATAGAGGGGGGGGACACATTTTTCAGATTTGAAAGCTGATATCTCGAAAACGATTTGCTTAAATAAAAATAAGATTTATAAACCTTTATATCATTTTCAAAGACCCTTCTATTAATATCCCACACGCTTATTTACAACTAAAAAATTTTTTCTATCCCTCAGTTACATGTATGGAGGGCCCCCACCCCAATGGTATTTTTTACAATTTAAAATCATAATCCTGTAGCGGTTTATAGCACACATATCCTTACCAAATATCGTTACTGTAGCATTTATAGTTTCCGAGTAAATCGGCTGTGACAGACGGACAGACGGACAGACGGACAGACGGACAGACGGACATGACGAATCTATAAGGGTTCCGTTTTTGCCATTTTGGCTACGGAACCCTAAAAACCTAACTTTTGATCCGTAGGTGCAAAAAAATATTTAAAAAAATAGTGGAAATATTTTATAAATTTAATAAATATTTTAGGGTTTCGCACCGCTTTCGCTAACCGTCGTAAATACCAATGTATTTATGAATGGGCTACAATTCAAGAATCTTAAGAACCAGTATTAACCGGAAAAAAATTATATAAACTTACAAAACTTGCATTATTCGTTGTAATAAGGAATCACGATATATGAGTATGTTAAAAATAATAGGATGCTATTGAAAGCCATATTTGTTAAAATAATTTCGTTTCCTATTGGTGCACGGAATAAAGTGCAAATTGCTCAATCTATTTTAACTAATTCATAATTGTAGCATTTTTCTTCTTTATGTTCATAATACCGAAAATTCATATTGATAATAGTCATAACTGAAACATTAGAGTCTGTACGGAAAGTAAAGACGTCTTGCAGTAAGGCACATCCATACATTTCATGTGCCTTCACTTACGGAAACAACTCTATACGCGGGTTTACCTTCAGCCATGTATCGACTAGGGTCCAAAGTTTCCAAGTTTCGAGCCCTCGGAAATTTGATATAGTGTTGAGCATGTATTTGAGTTATGCGTTAACTGAATATTTGAAATGTTTAACACATTATACTGTTCTGGAATTTCAGAAGGATTATTCGGAGCCTGAAATTATGTTACGATTTGATATCAATTACATTATCATCATCACCACTGCTGGATGTAGGCCTCTCCTATTAACTGTGCATATAGATTATGGAGGTAAATGCCCATAATCGCCACGCTGGGCAAGGGGATTGGCGATCGCAGTAATGTCTCCACTATGATGACGCTGCTGCTCATCATCAATCTTTTATTAAATAACGGTCAGTGACCCTCCAATCCCGTGGTCGATTCTTACGACACCCGCAGGGGTTGGGGTGGTGACAAATGTATTCTTACTGCCGTCACCACACGGCCAAATTACATTATAGATGTAAATATATTTTGATCAATAAAAAAATTCTTTTCTTGGTCTTTTCTCAAAAATATCCACTATTCTGATTATTTAAATATCAGTATTCAGTAGTATATCAGTTTGAATATGTCTGTGGTCTCATCAGCCGGAAATCGACCTGTCTAATATATTGACGATACTTCACTTAAGTGTAACTCAATCTAATATTCAAACTCAAACGAACCTTTATTCAAGCAACATTCGCTTTAGAATCATATCAAATTCAATCACAATATTAAAATCTACATCTAGTTCTAACCCTGCGACCATATATAGGGTGGTCCAAATCTTGACGTCAAAAAATTTTTTTTAGGTTCCCTACGTCATGGGCTATCAGAATATACCCCATGTATGTTAGCCGATTTTTTGTAGTTTTCGAGTTATACATTTTTGAAAAATTTTTTTTTGAGAAATTCTGGAATGAAGAAATTTATTGATAAAAGAAACTATTGGGTTTTTTAAATATTTTCTTTTTGTAAAAGTATTACTACAAATAAAGCATATACTGACAAAAAAATTACCGTCCTCACTTTGATACAAGTAGGATAAAAAATAACAAATTCAAAATTTTACGTTAAAAACGCATCAAAATAGCATTAATGTACGTAAATAAAAAAAATAAAACATATCCCAAGGATTTTTGGTAATCTAAAGACTGCCCTAGACCTTAAACCTTCGTAAAAGCAAAAAAAAGTGATACTTAATGATGAGGATTTTGCGGAGTAGTCGGTCAAATAAACTTAAAAAAAACTTCAAAATTTTTAATTTAAAATTAAAGTAAAATTTCGTCTGTTTTGTTGTTGTTATCAATAAACAAAGACAGAAAATACCACGAAAACTCAATTTATGTAGTTATTCAAGTATTTTTTTACTACTTTAAAATTTTAAGCTTTTTTAAGTTTATTTGACCGACTACTCCGAAAAATCCTCATCATTAAGTACCACTTTTTTTTGCTTTTACGAAGGTTCAAGGTCTAGGGCGGTCTTTGGAATACTTAAATTCGTTGGGATATGTTTTTTTTTTTATTTACGTACATTAAATGCGTTTTAAGCGTAAAATTTTGAATTTGGTATTTTTTTATCCTACTTGTATCAAAGTGAGGACGCTAATTTTTTTGTCAGTAAATGCTTTATTTGTAGTAATACTTTTACAAACAGAAACTAGTTAAAAAATCCAATAGTTTTTTTTTATTAATAAATTCGTTTAGGCGGAGGTCGTCATATTCTTAGTAAGTCCCTTTCGAGATAGGTCATGTTCGGTAGATGCCACTTTCTGAGGATGTCATGTTCTGAGAAGGCCACTTTCGAAGAGCGACACGTTCTAATTACGTCACATTCTTATATCGCCACTTTATGAGTTCGTCGCTTTCTGAGTTTGTCGCATTCGGAGTACGTCACTTTAGCATTTTACGGCGCTCCTGTGCGTTTTCGCAAGCTGACTCCTAAGAAACTAATGATCCTGATCAGGAATGGGATCGATTGGCATCAAAAACAGAATTTAAAAATATCTTCTTTTTTGTTTCTCAATAATAATATGTATAAGCCCGAGAGTTAAACAACAACTTTACCCCCTTGTATGTATAATAAATAACTATGTATTATCACAGAATAAGTAATAGTACTAAAGTACAGAAGTGACACTTTCATACATTTGACGTTTAGCTTGTCAGCCTCCGTAACCTAGTTGGTAGTGACCCTGCCTACGAAGCTGGAGGTTCCGGGTTCGAATCCCGGCGAGGGCATTCTTTGTGTATTTATTTATCACAAACGTTTGTTCCTTGGTCATGGCTGTCTATGTATTTAAGTATCTATATGTATCTATCTATTATATATATCGTCGCCTGGTACCCACATCACAAACCTTAATTGAGCTTACCGTGGGACTAGGTCGATTTGTGTAAGATGTCCCAAGATATTTATTATTATTTATTAAACAGTTCACATAGATACCTACTTATCAAGTATCAAGTTTTTGACAGTTCATTTTCCTGTTTTTTTCTGATACCAATCACCATACCAACCTACAAACTGTACTAGAAAGGTCACCAGCACCACAGTCGAAATATTTTTTTCCATAGAATTAGATTGATTTTTTTTGCATTCTTTTTTTTATGCCAATCGATCCCATTCTTGATCAGGATCATTAGTTTCTTAGGAGTCAATTTGCGGAAACGCACAGGAGCGCCGAAAAATGCGAAAGTGACGTACTCCGAATACGACAAACTCAGAAAGCGACGAACTCATAAAGTGGCGATATAAGAATGTAACGTAATTAGAACGTGTCGCTCTCCGAAAGCGGCCTTCTCAGAACATGACATCCTCAGAAAGTGGCATCTACCGAACATGACCTATCTCGAAAGGGACTTACTAAGAATATGACGACCTCCGCCTAAACGAATTTCTTCATTCCAGAATTTCTCAAAAAATTTTTTTAAAAATTCATAACTCGAAAACTACAAAAAATCGGCTAACATACATGGGGTATATTCTGATAGCACATGACGTGAGGAATCTAATAAAAAATTTTTGACGTCAAGGTTTGGACCACCCTGTATATTATAACATGGACGTCTAACGCCAGCTCAAAAATGCCCCAAAACCAATTGTTCAGTTGCGCCAAGATGGGCAGGATGTAGCGTTTTTCTTTACACCGCGTCATATTTTGGCGCAACATCTTTGACAAACGTTTATAGAATATAGCCAATCAAAACTTTGATGGGTCGATCACAACTATTTTTAAATGGCGGTTTAAGCTTCTATAGGTTGATATAGTAATTCATTACCGTGATGCATTGATAGGCGTAGCGTGGGTAGGCCCCCCACAAGGTGGACCGATGACCTGGTGAAGGTCGCAGGAGTCCGCTGAATGCGGGTAGCGCAGGACCGGTCATTGTGGCAAT
>JALPQI010019691.1:0-16311 GCA_025490895.1 Thaumatotibia leucotreta | reverse complement strand
TATTCCATTTATTGTTTACGAGTAAATTGGATGTGACAGACAGACACACACGGACAGAGACGGACATGACTTGACGAATATAAGGTTTTCGTTTTTTGCAATTTTGGCAACGGAACCCCAAAAACAGTTTGCTAAATTAGGAGACGGTTATGAATAAAGGGGTTATAATCTTCCAAATCACTACATAATATAAAACAAAGTCGCATTCTCTTGTCCCTATATCCCTATTGTATGCTTCAATCTTTACACCTACGCAACGGATTTCTATAGATATAGATAGAGTGATTTAAGAAGAGAAGGTTTTAGGTAGACTATAAAACTTAAAATGATTTGAATAAAATAGTCTGCAAGTATAAAACCTGATAGATTATCATTATAGGTCCATAAGAGATTGCCTAATCTAAAATCAAAATGCCATGTTCATACCTACGTAACGTACAGATTAATAAAATTAGGACTCCAACTATTCAATATGTATTTAAGTATTTGTATGTATCTATTCTATATATTACATATTTTGTAGTTTAGTTCTCACACAAGCCTTGATTGAGTTTATTGTGGGACTAGGTTGATATGTGTAAGATGGTCACATGCTAAATATATTTATCTACATCCATATCATAAGTTGTCTACAATATGTTTAGCGGCGGTAAGCAAATAGCCTACTTTAAGAAATCTGTATCTGTGGTTGTATCATAATTTTTACTTTACGATATCGGCAACCGATATCTTAATCACAATTAAATTTCGAACATTCTGTTAAAAAGAAAAAACACACTTTAACTTCGATTATCGAATTAATCGATTTGTAATTTCATTCACATTAAAATTCATATTCCATACATTCTTCTAAATGTCGAATACTGAGAATCGATTTGAGAATCGATATCGACTCAAGACCTTACCTGGTTTATGAATAAAAAAAAACTAATGTCAGTTCAGTCATTTGTTTTGTTTGAATTGTTTCAAAGAAGGAGGTTGGAGGGTTGCCTATAGGTTACACACTAAAGAGGTCCGTGCTCTGTGGTTTCAAACATACAACTTTTTTGGACTGTTGACTTGAAAGTTAAATATTATCGTGTTCGTTGTGAAATATTTACACTGACAAATTATTTATGACGACGAAGACAGTGATGTTGAAATGTGTGAAACACCACCAGAAATCCGGGACGCCGCTACAACCGTGACCAATAATTTGCTGCCACAAAAATAAACATATTGTAGAAAACTTATTATATGCATGTAGATAAAGTTATGTATGTGACTGTACATAATTAGGCATTAAACACTCGTGTGATCTTATTATGAAACTCGCCTACGGCTCGTTTCATAAAACCACACTCATGTTTAATGCCTCTTATTATGCGCCAGCCACATAAATAACTATTGAAAACTCTGCCCGCTTAGCAATATCTGCTGCTTATTGTACATCATCTGAGAAAATTTCAACTAATTATCCATTAGATACATATTGGTGATAGACAGACAGATGGACAGACAGTGAAGTATGAAGATGCCCAGGATCGCGCAAAGAGGAGGAAAGGTAGGTACGGACCCTGGCAAAAGCCGGGATAACGATAGGTAGAAACAGAAGAATAGCCTTCATAATAATATTACAGAAACGTGATTAAACTTAATGTTTGTACAAGTTATTTTCCAGTCATCCTTGTCGCACACGCATATTGGCGCGACTGGTGCGAGCAAGAGGGAAAGAATAGTAGTAGTAGTAGTAGTAGTTGCATTTCGATGCAAGTGCAAAAAAAAATTTTTTTTCCACGAAGATGAAAGTCAATCACCCGAGTTAAAAAGAAGTTTTTACACGTGTATCGAACGACTTTTCTCATAACAAGTGCCTTAAAAAGAGAAATTAACGTACGAGAAGCGTGCGCAAAGTTTACTTCTCCGCACTAGTTAGGAAAAGTAAGTTACGCAGTCAATAAAGCTAGCTCATATCACAATAATATAGGAGGCGGGGACTTGACGCTAGGTAGGTCGACTTGTGGAGGAATGCCCCATGATATTAGTATAATAAATATATTGTTTGATAACAGCCTAAAACAAGCCATAATATTACCGCGAGTTTTTTTTTCATCGTTTGTTTTCAAATTGTTCCAGTAATATGGTTTCTAAACCAGAGCTACTTTACTTTTTATTTTAATTGCGAGAAATTAAAATATACTAATTATTCATAGGTACACAATAACACGATAATTTTAACTGTGACTCTGCTCGGTCTGAGACGCTCATTTTGAGAGGTTGCCGACAGTATGCAGCGCGCAGCGCCGTCTCACATGGTGATTGGTTGATTTGAAAAGGTAATGTCTTTGAGTGGACAGTTTGAATGAAATTATTTGAAAATATTACATACGTATACCAGTAATTGGAGTTCGAGGCCAACGAAACTACGACAGATGCGTTATTGTCAAATCTGTCAAAGTCTCTTATGTCATTGTCAAGTAAAGTTTTCAGGTTTCCTCAACCTTTTTGTTATTTAATTAATTTATTTAAAATAATTCCTAATAAAAACATTATATACCACTGTAGTGTTTTTACGCGTTTCTGTTTAATGTGGCTGTCACAACTAGGATTTTCTTAAAAACACGTAAATACCTAAAAACTTTTCTTTTCTCTTAACTAACATTGATATGACAACATTTTCTTGTAAAGAACTTAAAATTACCAGTGAACACAAACGACAGCGTGCCATATTGCTTAAGACAGTACATACTCGTATAACATTTCACCCAGTATATTTCATTTGAAATTTAATTTTTTGATGGTGGGGTGTACAGCGAAGCTAAACATGGCTGAACCAAGTTATTATTTACCTCTGTAATGTTTTTACGCGTTTCTGTTTAATATGGTAGTCCCAACTAGGATTTTCTTAAAAACACGTAAATACCTATAAACTTTTCTTTTCTCTTAACTAACATTGATATGACAACATTTTCTTGTAAATAATTTAAAATTACCAGTGAACACAAACGACAGCGTGTCATATTTATTAAGACAGTATTTATAAGATTTCACCCAGTATATTTCATTTGGAATTTAATTTGTTGATGATGGGGTGTATAGCGAAGCTAAACATGGCTGAACCAAGTGGGTCACCTTGTTAACAACCTACAGAAGAAAACAAAACGTTAGATCTCTATGATAATTTAAATGGAGAACTATAGCACTGCCAAATAAATTTGTAGGTCAAAGGAATTTTACGAATACGAAATGTGAACATAAAGCACGCTACAATGTATTATTCTGCAATTTTCTAAACGTATGCAGAAATAGGGTTTTAATTTATGTGTAGTTAAATTGCTGTACCAAATGTTATTAACACATGAGGTGATACCAGCGCAATACCAACTTTGTTACTAATAATTGCGGATAATTCCGTTTTTATTAAAATATCTTATATTTACGTGAAAATAAGTAAATAATATTGTTTCTATAAATTAAAGAATTAAAATTACCAATAAATAAGATATCTCAACGTCTGTTTTTAGAAAATAAGGATTTACTATTGTATGAACATTTCATTGTTGTGGCAATATTTTCGTAGATTCTTTGGCCTCGAACTCCAATTAGTGGTTTAGCTAAAACTTTAGTATTGCTTTGTAAGTCTAATGACAGTAAAGACTGTTGGAATATGTCAAGTGCAAAGTATATGGGTATTGTTATCTATTACATATTATAGATTGACAAGTTACACACCTATAACATACTGAATACTTTCGCTGTCCTGCAATATATGTGTACCTAGACATAGTTATTTATGCTACAGTTAGTCTCTAATACGACGACATTAGGTTCATATGATATGAATTCCATAATGAATTATACAACTCTAAAAGTAGTAAACACTCACTGAGCATTAGTTGCACAAATAATTGGGGTTTGATTGGTGGAATCTGATGTTTCAGGCTCGTGAGTTTGGTCGGTCTTAATATCCCGCCAAGCTGCTATCCTCCTGAAATAGTCACATTGGTGAATTTAATTTATTATACCTCCCTATCTGTTTCTTTTTAATGAAATTAATAATAACAGACAAAGTTCGTGTCGCAATTGGCAATAGAATAAAGGTAATAATATGTATATCTACTACAGAATCATTTGAATTCGACAAAGATTAGCTGGCAAATGTAAAATGTGAGAGTGTCATAAATATAGAAGAAAAAATGGTCTAACTACTTTAAAAGCGGCTCGGGTATTCCGTTAGGTTATTTGTACTTATTAAATAGGTGTTTTAACTATTACGCTTCAAATTTTAAATTTTCGCTACGGCGAGATACTTACTATGTGGTGCCATGGTGAAGGAGTAACCCCGCTTCTACTCGACGCTTTTTCTTTTCCCCCCAGAACAACGGTGTTTTCGGTACTCATTTTTATTCGTTCTGCCCATCGTTGTGGGCATGTTTATGATATCGATTTTATCGAAACAAACACTTTTGCCTTGACTTGTGGAACAAAATTGCAAAATGTTGACTCATAGATGACATTGACTTTGCTGTGACAAATGAACAAAATATTTTATGACCACTTACCAAAAAGTATTTTACGCGTCCATTTAAATTAAAGTCGTCAGCCTCGGTAGCCGAGTTAGTTGTGACCCTATCTATGAAGCTGGAGGTTCCGGGTTCGAATCCCAGTGAAAGCATTATTTTGTGTATTTTTTTTATCACAAATATTTGTTCCTTGATCGTGGCTATCTATGTGTTTAAGTATCTGTATGTAGTTACATGATATGTATCATCGCTTATTTCTTATTACCCACAACACAAGCCTTAATTTAAGCTTAAGATGTCCCGATATATTTATTTGTTTATTATTATTATTAATTTATAGCCACTTATTTTATTTATTACCTCTCAGATATTAATTAGTACCTATCATATTAATGTGCTCCTTTCTTCCAAACTGTTGTACAAGTTACGCTAAATGAGAATTAAAGTGAGCATCATAGTTAGATACAAAAGTAGCTACCTAACTACCTACTGGCTGTAATTCATAAAAAATACTGACCGATATATTGTATTTTGAGATCCGACCTGGCGAATCGAGGGATAAAATTTTACCGGATATTTTATTTGATAAAATAAAAACAATAACAACATACCTATTTTATGAATTACGCTTACTTTTAATAATCCATCTATTGACCGAATATATTACTAATTAGTGAGGTCATTTAACTAGCAGTTTTAAAGTGACATCTGTGATGGATATGGTTAAGCTTACCTTGTCATCTGCCTCCATGTCAGTTTTCATGGATAGTATTATTCACGCACATATACAAAGGCAAAGAGCGAAATTGTATCAATTTTCAAATTGATAATTCAGAAATACTATACCACTTTTTGGACTTTTTTTTACATACGCGCCATCTACGGGATACGTACAACTTACTATCAAGGTTCAAAATTACAAAAAGTCTACTAATTAACAGAGTTAATGTCGACAAATTTGTATGAAAATCTCACAGGGACATCCACCTTAAGTATAATTTTATTTCTTTACTTCTGCTTTGTGAACAGACAGGAATCCGCGAGGTAAGTTTTCTTGACAGGTAGGGAGTTCCCATATCGATAAACTCAAATATGGATGCTTGGTCTACACACTTGTGACCACTCCAGATTTAATAAGATTTTATAGATTGAAATTAGTCCTACGGATTCCTGTCTGCTTATAAGAAAAGTAATTTACTCGTATTCATACATAAATGTCATCTTAGGGAATCGACTAAGTTGACAGTTTACGAGTAGCCACATATCACACCATCAGGCTGTTCCAGCCCACTGCTGGACATAGGCCTTTCATATTACCTATACGTATGAATGCATTAGGAAGTAAATGCCCATAATCGCCACACTAGACAAGCGGGTTTGCGATTGCAGTTAGTGTGTCCACTACGATGATGCTACTCGTCATCAATCTTCTATCAATTCGTCAGTGATAATTCAAGCCATTAGTCCACGCTTACGATACTCACTGCTGTCTCCACACGGCGCTAATTTTCGTCGATTCCATTCACAATCGAAGCAAATAATTTTCAGAAAATGTTTTGATTCATTACTTATAACTCACTTTAAAAAATAGAATCAACACTCCTTTCAGAAAAATATCGTATCAACTATAATTTAGTACGGTCAAATCGTATATTAAACTCGCAAAACATGTAGTAAAGCTGCATTTTTGGTATGTTATTTAGACACCATAGGGCAGTATAAAACCACATTTTGCAAGCAAAAAAAAGTTGTGCTAGCTGCGTAATACGTGAAAAACTGTGAAATTTACTGTCTATTTTTAGTTTCTGATTTTTATAAAAAAAGCCTTACGTTTTTTGACAATATATCAGGTAACGTTTAAAGACGAATGAATTTGTAACAAGATGAGATAACATGCATTACCGTAGGTCTTATAGTTTCAGAGATTCGAGACTTCAAATAGTACCCTGTTTTGTAAACTAGATAAAATGTTGAGTTTTGCTAACGTTTTAGGTTTAATATCGCCTTACCTAATTATGCTACGAAAAACATGAAATAATTATCTTATAGCGCAATTAATATTCTTTCATTTAAGGGTAAAATCAGGTCAGTAAACTTTGTAATTGAAAATAAAAACGCGTAATTCAAAAGGCAGTAGGCCCGCTATCTAAGTTTTTCATACAAATCGCAAGTCGTGTTGCAAAGCTGCAATTTTAGTATATTATAAAGGCGCTATAAGGACGTACAAAAATGCATATTACAAGAAAAACAAAAAAGGAACTTCGGCATAGGACGAAAAAAACAGAAAAAATATTAGACTTCTTTTACTTTTTGACGTGTAATTAAAAAACTATTATCTTTTTGATACTAATTGCTACAAAACTTAGAAAGAATATTAAATTCGAAAGGGTTTGAGCTACCTTGCATTACCCTAAATTATATAGATTTAGAGATACGACATTTCAAAATGTGCCCTTCATTAAGTTAAGAAAATAAGTGCATGTTTGAAGCCTCGCATACCCCCAACTATAAGACTTACAGTAATTGTTATCGGCTCAATTTGTTTCAAATTTAATATAGTTATTATCTACAATTACTTTTTTTCCCTTAGTGCGAACGTTTTGCCAATATTTAGTGAATAGCTTTAACGTAACCTAAAATTTGTTTATGTTTTGATGAAAGGGCACTTTGTGAAATGTCGTATCTCAAAATATATATAACTTACGGTGAAGCAACGTAGCTCAAATCCTTTCAAATTTAATGTTCTTTCTTAGTTTTATAGCAATAGTATCAAAAAGATAATAGATTTTTAGTTAAACGTCAAAAACTAAAAAAAGTGCGAATTTTTTTCCGTTTCTTACGTCCTATGCCCAAATTATTTTTTTGTTTTTCTTTTAATATGCATTTTCGTATATATCTATAAGGCCTTTATAATATACCAAAATTGCAGCTTTGCAACTCGACTTGCGATTTGTATGAAAAACTTAGATAGCGGGCCTCCTGCCTTTGGAATTTCGGGTTTATACTTTCAACTACAAAGTTCACTGACCTAATTTTACCCTTAAATTAAAGAATATTAAGTGCGCTATAAGGTCACTATTGCATGTTTTTCGTAGCATAATTAGGTGAGGCGATATTAAGTCGAAAACGTTAGCAAAACAAAATTTTATCTAGTTTACAAAAAGGGGTACTTATTAAAGTCTCGAATCTCTGAAACTATAAGACCTACGGTAATGCATGTTAGCTCAACTTGTTGGAAATTTATTAGTCTTTAAACGTTTATTTACATATGATATCAAAAACGTAAGGTTTTTTAAATAAAAATCAGAAACTAAAAAATGGCCGTAAATTTCGCAGTTTTTCACGTACTACCCAGCTAGCACAACTTTTTTTTGCTTGCAAAATATGGTTTTATACTGTCCTATGGTGTCTAAACAACATACCAAAAATGCAGCGATACTACTTGATTTGCGAGTTTAGGGTATAATTATGTACGATTTGACCGTACTAAATTATTTATTATAGGTACTAGAGATACACCGGATATTCGCTAACTATCGGGTATCTGGCCCATATTTGAATGTCCGGCCGGATACTGGATAGTCACTTACTATCCGGATAGTAATTTTGCTTCATTTTGGGATGAAATAAGAGAACATCAAAAGTTAAAAAGGAGTCACGGTAACAATAATTATCATTAGTGGCAAGTAGTTGGGCAGTAACGACCCCACGTACCTGAGTGCTCCCGAGAGTAGGTCAATCAGGCGGTCTCCGTCTCCGGCGTGAGTGGGCCAAGGGGTTCACAGGACTTTCATCTTTGCTTCATTGTCCGTCCATTCTGTATAGTCCATGTTATAATAAATAATAAATAAATATCTTGGGACATCTTACACAAATCGACTTGGTCCCACGGTAAACTTAATTAAGGCTTGTGAATGTGATGTAGGTACCAAGCGACGATATACAAGTATATAATAGATAGATACATATAGATACTTAAATACATAGACAGCCATGACCAAGGAACAAATATTTGTGATAAATAAATACACAAATATTGCCCTCGCCGACCCGGAACCTCCAGCTTCGTAGGCAGGGTCACTACCAACTAGGCTATGGAGGCTGACCAATGATATGTAACTAAAGATACGTTATACTCAAACAAAGTGACCGAAATAAATACTTCACAGCAAACACCTACAATTTACTGACATTTGACATACACCTATCTGCATACTTCAAAATGCGTAAAAGAGATGGCGAAATACTTATACTCGTATTTAATAAACAAAAAAGAGACAACTAGCATTTGACAATCGCGCGTGCATTCTTTAGTTTGTTATTGATAAACATTGTTTGGTCTTTGTTACTCTCGATCTTAAACAGCATAATCTTGTCTCTTTCTCTAAGTCAGTCAAAAACGTCAAAATGGCGTCCTATTTATTTTTGATAAATAGTAAAATTGAAAAAAAATGGAATACAGTTTAATTGCACATTATGTGTGATGTTAAGGGCATTTTTGCATTTTTATTTTGTGGTTTTCGCT
Source organism: Thaumatotibia leucotreta (assembly GCA_025490895.1). NCBI lineage: Eukaryota > Metazoa > Arthropoda > Insecta > Lepidoptera > Tortricidae > Thaumatotibia > Thaumatotibia leucotreta. The sequence continues at coordinate 7,284 of JALPQI010019691.1, read as the reverse complement.
ATTGTATAACATAAAAATGACATTTTAGGGCATAGTTCATGTGGCTTGCGAGAACTCGGCAGTGGTACACATCTCTCGCTGGTCTGGGTAGAACTAAGAGCGATTGTTAGAATTGTCGTAATCTGAGCGCTTCAATTTTAGAGCCGGTATAACATATCTTTACTTATACGAGGGATGTTCCAAAAGTTTTTAGTTGCTCCGGTTCTATTCATGCGATTTCAATAAAACTTACATCATTTTGAGGGATATTTCAATGACGCTTTAGGCGGTGTAAATTTGTTTTAGTGAAGATTTTAGATATTTTTATTATTTTGTTTTACTTAGACGTGTCGAGCCTTACTCCAGTGACCATGATACCGGTTTTTAAGACACTTTTTTAATTAGATGCTAGGAACATCATTCACTTATAAAACTATTTTATTTTATAGGTACTAGTAATTGAAGATATTTCCGTTATTTTTAAGTACAAATTACGTGATATCATTTACTTTAATCATAAATGAATAGGCATCGAAAAAAATCGTAAACTCTAAAATTGGAATTTCAAACATTGTAAAAATCATCATTCAATCAATAATCATTGTTATTCAATTATAATTAAAAAAACGCAAAATTAACTATTTTATTTATCCCGGGTATATTTAAGTACGGCTTTCAAAAATGTTTATACAAAATATGCTTCAATGGGTCAAAAATGGCCAATTTTTCCATACAATGTTAAATTTCATACAAAACAGCTTTTTGTAAGAAAAATATAATAAAAAAACTATTCCCATTACATGCATAAATTTATTAACCATAATAAGTATTGAACTGTCCCTCACAATGATATAATTTTAATTTAAATCGCATGAATAGAACCGGAGCAACTAAAAACTTTCGGAACAGCCCTCGTATATCATTGAGGCTGACAAGCTCTTTCGATTCCGTCAACAAAACTTAATGACCCTCGTGTGAACAGGTGTTGTATCTGGGCGGGCCTCCGCCGCCGCCCCCGGAGAGCGCCCCGGCGCCCGCGGCCCCCGCGCCGGTCACCCCGCGGGCGCCCACCGACGCGGACTACTTTAAAGGGGTCATACAGGACGTGCAGGTTGGTGGCTGTATTGCTTTATTTTACACAGTATACCGACAAATTTTACTTTTGCATTTTTAATGTCAATAGAAGTAAAAGTGCAGCAGTGTTATTCACTAAGGAAACCGCCTTGCTGTGAGCGCTGTGTCAGCGCTGCGGCAGCGTCGAACCTAAAAATGATATTCACTAATGTACTTTAAACGACACTAGTGCTCGGCTACGAATGCGGCGTGAGTTGGAACTACACTGCGGCGAGAGTTTGACGTTTAATGTACGAACTTCGTATTCTCTAACGAAAAACAGCGACGAACTCGCCCACAACCTCGCTCACAGCCTCCATTCCTAATGTCAAATCAAACAGCTAGGATTTTAGACAAGGCTGTCTCGACGTCGAGCTTGTTGACGAAACCCAGCGTCGAATGTGTGAATAAGAGAATAGCATAGCAGTACCGCGTAACTAACAAATTCAATTTGAGTCAATTTGGGTGTCAATTGTTTGATATTGCAACTCTATCTGCTTTGGTAGTTACGCGGTATTGCACTATTCCCGACGATATGGCATAGGCCATTTGCGATCTTTTTTTTTTGTTTTATTTTTAATACATGTAAGATAAGATTTATAAGTACTTTTTGTTAGTTAAATATTTTAGCAAACTTTTTCTCATTAATCAGTGAGACGACGTGCGCGTTGTTGTCTAAATGTAATGACGTATGTGGGTTATTGTCAATCCGAAAAACAAAAGTTGTCCACTTGGTGGTCAAAAGTTAACAGCTTTTATAAATCTATTTATATTACGATTTGATTGCATAGGGCTTTAGGCTGGGGAACGTAGTTGTACCGTCATTTGTTTTATCCCATCATTAAAATTAGTACAAAAAATCCTTAACTATAAGTATGTCCACCGAAAAGACGATAACCTAAATCAAATTAACCCTTAATTCGACAACGCCTATAATAAGGGACATGGTCTTTATCCAACTTTTTTTAGAACCAGAATAATTACAACTATCGAGTGTCAATGAGGCTTGAAGACATGTCATGACCAATATGACCATCCCTAATGTCTTTCGAATTAAGGGTTAAGTAACTGTTATGTTTTCGAATGATATAATATAGGCTGTTACTTTACGTTTTTATGTTTCGGTTTTGAATAATCCTGTTTCACTATCCCCGGATAAAATATATCTGTCAGGTAAATGTTAGCTGTATTTATCATTTATTCGCCTGGTTAAAAGTATAATGATCATCTCACCCAACGAATATATTTATCCATGGTTTATGAACAGAGATCGGACAAATGTGCGTCTTTGTTCGCAATAATCGGTTCGGATATGACTCAAAATTTGATTAAATGAATAATTTCTTGAAATTTGATTTCAAAGCTGACTAGAGAAGACTGAGGTGACTATTTACAAAGGTTTTCACAGTTACCAGTGCCAAATAGGTAATTTTCTGAAAATTATTAATTATTCAATCAACTTTGGAGTCATGTCAATATTATTGCGAGCAATGACGCACATTTGTCCGATCTCTGTTTATTAAACATGCCGTAAACCTAACTTGCTGTATCCATACAGATATCCAACGGCGTGAACGTCACGATAGTCGAGTTCTTCCCCCTCCGCGTAGAGGGGCTTCGTCTGCCCGCGTCCTTCGGCGACGTGACCCTCGACCCGGCAGGCGTGCTCCCGGGAGAGGTGTCCGACGACGCCTGCGCCTCCCGGCCCTGTCTGCACAACGCGACCTGCACTGTCACGTGGAACGACTATAGGTCAGTCCCCAGTGTGATACAGTGATGACCGCGTCCGTCGGCCACGTGACCCTCGACCCGGCAGGCGTGCTCCCGGCCCTGTCTGCACAACGCGACCTGCACTGTCACGTGGAACGACTATAGGTCAGTCCCCAGTGTGATACAGAGATGACCGCGTCCGTCGGCCACGTGACCCTCGACCCGGCAGGCGTGCTCCCGGGAGAGGTGTCCGACGACGCCTGCGCCTCCCGGCCCTGTCTGCACAACGCGACCTGCACTGTCACGTGGAACGACTATAGGTCAGTCCCCAGTGTGATACAGAGATGACCGCGTCCGTCGGCCACGTGACCCTCGACCCGGCAGGCGTGCTCCCGGGAGAGGTGTCCGACGACGCCTGCGCCTCCCGGCCCTGTCTGCACAACGCGACCTGCACTGTCACGTGGAACGACTATAGGTCAGTCCCCAGTGTGATAGAGAAATGACCGCGTCCGTCGGCCACGTGACCCTCGACCCGGCAGGCGTGCTCCCGGGAGAGGTGTCCGACGACGCCTGCGCCTCCCGGCCCTGTCTGCACAACGCGACCTGCACTGTCACGTGGAACGACTATAGGTCAGTCCCCAGTGTGATACAGTGATGACCGCGTCCGTCGGCCACGTGACCCTCGACCCGGCAGGCGTGCTCCCGGGAGAGGTGTCCGACGACGCCTGCGCCTCCCGGCCCTGTCTGCACAACGCGACCTGCACTGTCACGTGGAACGACTATAGGTCAGTCCCCAGTGTGATACAGCGATGACCGCGTCCGTCGGCCACGTGACCCTCGACCTGGCAGGCGTGCTCCCGGGAGAGGTGTCCGGCCCTGTCTGCACAACGCGACCTGCACTGTCACGTGGAACGACTATAGGTCAGTCCCCAGTGTGATACAGACATGACCGCGTCCGTCGGCCACGTGACCCTCGACCCGGCAGGCGTGCTCCCGGGAGAGGTGTCCGGCCCTGTCTGCACAACGCGACCTGCACTGTCACGTGGAACGACTATAGGTCAGTCCCCAGTGTGATACAGACATGACCGCGTCCGTCGGCCACGTGACCCTCGACCCGGCAGGCGTGCTCCCGGGAGAGGTGTCCGGCCCTGTCTGCACAACGCGACCTGCACTGTCACGTGGAACGACTATAGGTCAGTCCCCAGTGTGATACAGACATGACCGCGTCCGTCGGCCACGTGACCCTCGACCCGGCAGGCGTGCTCCCGGCCCTGTCTGCACAACGCGACCTGCACTGTCACGTGGAACGACTATAGGTCAGTCCCCAGTGTTACAGAAATGACCGCGTCCGTCGGCCACGTGACCCTCGACCCGGCAGGCGTGCTCCCGGGAGAGGTGTCCGACGACGCCTGCGCCTCCCGGCCCTGTCTGCACAACGCGACCTGCACTGTCACGTGGAACGACTATAGGTCAGTCCCCAGTGTGATACAGAGATGACCGCGTCCGTCGGCCACGTGACCCTCGACCCGGCAGGCGTGCTCCCGGCCCTGTCTGCACAACGCGACCTGCACTGTCACGTGGAACGACTATAGGTCAGTCCCCAGTGTGATACAGGAATGACCGCGTCCGTCGGCCACGTGACCCTCGACCCGGCAGGCGTGCTCCCGGGAGAGGTGTCCGACGACGCCTGCGCCTCCCGGCCCTGTCTGCACAACGCGACCTGCACTGTCACGTGGAACGACTATAGGTCAGTCCCCAGTGTGATACAGAGATGACCGCGTCCGTCGGCCACGTGACCCTCGACCCGGCAGGCGTGCTCCCGGGAGAGGTGTCCGACGACGCCTGCGCCTCCCGGCCCTGTCTGCACAACGCGACCTGCACTGTCACGTGGAACGACTATAGGTCAGTCCCCAGTGTTACAGAAATGACCGCGTCCGTCGGCCACGTGACCCTCGACCCGGCAGGCGTGCTCCCGGGAGAGGTGTCCGGCCCTGTCTGCACAACGCGACCTGCACTGTCACGTGGAACGACTATAGGTCAGTCCCCAGTGTGATACAGAGATGACCGCGTCCGTCGGCCACGTGACCCTCGACCCGGCAGGCGTGCTCCCGGGAGAGGTGTCCGACGACGCCTGCGCCTCCCGGCCCTGTCTGCACAACGCGACCTGCACTGTCACGTGGAACGACTATAGGTCAGTCCCCAGTGTGATACAGAGATGACCGCGTCCGTCGGCCACGTGACCCTCGACCCGGCAGGCGTGATGTCTGTGATTCTTGCCTTTAATACCGTTTGGTAGCCAGATTTGGTAGCTGGCTGCCAAATGGGAAATATTGTGTTTCCGAGCCTGATAGCCAGCTATGAAATGGAATGATAATTCATTAATCGCTAGCCTTTCATACCTACTAGATATATCCATTAAAGTAAATCCATAATAAAATCAAAGAAATCAATTTTAAACCTTATTAAGGTAACGCTTACTTGAATAAAGAAGTTGCACTTTAAAGGATATACCTCGTTTTTTTTTTAACCTTTTCGATGTTCAACGCCAACCGATATGTAAGTCGGGATCTACAGAGCAATCATAGAGCTACACGCACGAGCGTAAAGTTAAAATTCAGTTTTGACACTAGATTGAGATGAGCAGGCCTGTTAAGCATTGTCTAGTTTGCTAAAATCATTTAAATTTATTAAACGGTACAAATAATCATTTAAATAGAATTAAAAGTAAAATAAATGATTAAAAGAAAACCAAAATAAAATAGAACTAAAACTAAAATAACCTATCAAATTAAAACTAAATAAAACATGTTACGCATGTTTAGACATACTTAACAGGCCAACATTTAAATCTTGTGCAACCACCTGGTCAACGATAGTAGATTGTGTCACAAGGGATCAAAATGGTATATTTCCAACGTGGGCGTATATTTAATCCTGAATGGAGCGACGGATTCCACAATTCTAAAGTGGAATCCTGAGCGTAATGAAGGATTCAAGCGTTAACGCCCAAGACGACATAATTTTGATACCGTGTGACACATACTGCTTTTCACATGAGAAAAATGAGAAAAATAAAAGATATATCACATATTTAATATTTATGCAAATAATCGATTCCGAAGAAATTTTTATCAATTATGAACGTTCTGTTTATTTTCATATTTCATTGTATTTTTTTAGGCTGGCAATAGAAAGTCCTTGAAAAAAAAAGTGCTATTTTGATCCCTCCTAGCAGGGAAGAAAAGACCCGTATGTACAGGTGTAGTGAGAAATTACTTGCCTTCGGAAACGTTCGTAAACACATGCTGTTTCAGGCAGTGTCACCGAGTCTAACTGAAGTAGCATGACAGCTATTACTGTCAGTCTCAGTGAGATAGACTGAAACAGCATGACGTTGACGAACGTTTCCGAAGGCAAGTCATTTCTCACTACATCTGTATTCGAATAGGTGGTGCGAAAAAGGGGTTTGACACTTTGTTGACATGGGGTTTGATTGCTTTTGCATATCCCGTGGCGTTGAAAAGGTAGAACTAGCTGCTAACCCCGTACCTCATTAGTGAATCATCTCGTAGGTGCACCTGTCCGCGCGGATACAAGGGCAAGCAGTGTGCCGAGGTGGAGTTCTGTCAGCTGCAGGCTTGCCCGCTCAACTCGCATTGCCGGAACCTTGATGGCGGGTGAGTACTTTATTATGGTGATCGCATTTATTTTACGTCCAATTTATACATAATTTAAATTTAATAATTAAATTATAATATAAGATTTATAAGCAGAGATCGGATAAATATGCGTCATTGTTCGCAATAATATGGACATGACTCCGACCAAAGTTGATTAAATGAATAATTAAACGAAAAAATATTTGAAATTTGATTTCATAGCTTTAACGTGCCTATTTACAAAGGTTTCATAGTAACAGGTGTTAAATAGGTAATTTTCTAAAAATGATTAAATGATTAATTATTCAATCAATTTTGGAGTCATGTCCATATTATTGCAAACAATGACGCACATTTTTCTGATCTCTGATTTTAAGTACAATTTAATTAAGGCCATATTCTTTGACCTCTCAACGCTAGTTTTAAGAGTCATCCAGCCTCCGCTAATACCCGTGACAGTCCCCGTCAATGATGACGTGATACTGTAATACTCATAGTGAAAATATTTACAGTACTACAACTATGTGACTAGTGTGAATCGAAACGACATAGTGTAACATAATAAAAATATAAGTGATTAATTTATAATCTGGCAAGCTCTAGCAAGCCATGTGTAAAGTAGACGGTAAATTTAGAAAATACACGGATTCGAGACTATCCCATTAATATTTAATACGAAACTCGTTATAGATCCGCGGTCCTATAATGCGTATCAGGCGTACAATTTCATAAAAAATGATGCAAACATGCTGATTTTCAATATTTTTGATGGACTGTCCACGAAAAAAGTATATAATTATACATGATGAACATACCTGGGATA
>JALPQI010019690.1:0-16714 GCA_025490895.1 Thaumatotibia leucotreta | reverse complement strand
TAAAATACAATAAAACGTATAAATACAATACAAGAATATAAACACATTTACATACATATTATTATTATTGTTATAAGAACTAGAAGCCAAAAAAAGTCACGTTTAGGTGTAACTGAAGAAACGACGATGGTGAATATTCGTAGATGATATTGACTTGCAATTTTCCGTAGATAAAAGACGCACTGTTATCTACTGAAGGTGCGTTCAAACCAAAAGAGCATTCGCTGTTCTATCCCCCGTTCTACGAAATCAACCAATCATGTTTTGTGTAAAAATCGAATTTCGTAGAGTGGGGGGATATAACAGCGAATGCTCTTTTGGTTTGAACGCACCTTTATGACACGTCCACGTCACAGACACACCAACGCCAATCCTGAAGCGATTTCTTCGGTTTATTTATTTTACTATTTGTTTTTATTGTTGGCACTACTATTTCATTGTGAGATGGTCCAGTCGCCGACATGTACATGGAAGCAAATAAGGTGGCCATAAATATTGGAACGACACCATTGCCAAGGATTTGCGGCACCTGCATGTATCGATATTTATGATCTGGTATTGTATACATATTTCTGATGGCGACTGTTCAAGTGGAGCTGAAAGGAACACTAGGATCACAAGTTTGAAAAATAGTATGTTTTTTAGTTTACTGGCCGCACTTATATATTATGTTTCATGACTTATTTAAAAACTTGAGATTATTTTGTCCTCAAAGTTTGCTAATGTGCTAATAAAATCTCTTATTTATTTTGAATTTGGATAAATAAAATAAACGTATAAAATATTCCCCTTTCCAACACATTGAACATTTATTATCTACTTAAACATAAAAATTATATATTCTAACACAAAATAAATATTAAAATTACGGAAACGCTAAATTTTTCCAACGGCACTCTAAATTTGACGACGAAAATAAATTACACAATTTTTATCGCAACAAATTTTCAGACAGTATTATTGTAATTTAAGATTGCCATATTTTACTCGAAAGTATATCTATTTTTAGATTCAAGAGCAGTTTGTTTCTAAGTACCAGCTAAATTCTTTCATTTATTATGGATTGCGTTGATTATAGTATCAACCATAAAACTATAAGTTGCGATTTCACTAGCAGAGCGTGTAAAAGTTATTCGATATAATAATTTCGTCGCGAATGAAAATTTTATAATGGCAGTTTGTTTTGTAATGTTCTTTGGGAACCAGGCCAGGGTATCAGGCCAAGTCTTCAGGCCTAACCAAAATGCCATTTTGCAATCGTACCTAATCGATAAGGGAGAAGTAATAAATGTATGAGAATTACAAATTCGGTCGAAAAATCACGTGATAATTTCCATACATTATTATGATCACGTGACTTATCGCTTATCGTATACGTTTGCAGAATAGCATCTTGGCTACGCCTACCGCAAACTGAAAATAGAAAACAATTTCAATTTCAATCAAAAACGAATTTTGCAGTTCACGATAGACCTGCCACAGATCATGTCGCGTCAATTGTGCGAAAGGGATGCTACCTCGTTAATGAACATATTTCATGAGTGGGAATGCAAAACCGATTATTTTCCGATTACTTCGGCATAACCGATTTCAATCTGTTATTTCATACAAACCGTAACCGGTTTTGCATTGTCAATGTGATATAATCAAAAAACTAAACTAAAATAATCAGCGGCCCTTCCGTGTACACCGAAGTTCGTTTTCGGGGAATTTTCTCTGTCACTCTAGTGACGCCTTCGTTGGAGTGACAGAAAAATCCCCGAAAACGAACTTCGGTGTTCGGGGTAGTAGAACAGGGTGCTTAGCCAAGTTGCCAATCGCTAACGCTTAATCGTCAATCGTAAACGAAAGGCAGCTAACTGTCTTTGTCGCACTAATATGAAAGAGTGACAGAGAGGGAAAACTACGATACGCTACTAAGCGTTAGCGATTGGCAACTTGGCGAAGCGTCCTGATTCGAGATAAATGTGAGGTCTTATTATGCATTTGATTGTTGTTTAAGTAATAATAATCAGATAATTACTAATTTCAGAGGTCATTAAGAATGTAAGGTACCAACTGCAAAAATTTTTGAAACGTTGTTTTCTCTAATCAATAGCATCAATTGCGTAAGGAGCTGGTTACCAATCAACCTGGATTAATTGTTCTGTTCGCTTGATGTTAAACTTCAGATATTATCAATAAATAAAAATAAAAATAAATAAATATTTTTTTATCGATAAACAAACTACGAAGGTCGCAGGAGTCCGCTGGATGCGGGTGGCGCAGGACCGGTCATTGTGGCAATCTTTGGGGGAGGCCTATGTTCAGCAGTGGACGTGTTTCGGCTGATATGATGATGATGATGAAACAAACTACAGTTACATTGTTACATACAAAATAACATTTTAAAAGTATAACTAAACTAAAACTAGATAAAATCTAAAATAAAACAAAATAAAAGCTAAAATAAATCTAAAACAGGCCCCTGCGGCATGGTACCCAGGACGCTGGCAGCATTTCCTCGCTGGATTGCCAAGGTGATGTGTTGAGCAAGGAATTTCAGATTTAATTAGGATTTTAAGCGTCCATGGTAGACCTCCAGCTTTATTTTTCTTGCTTAATAAAAAAGTTTCCTTTGTAGTGAAGTTTCTAATTCATTCAACTAGAAGGCGAGTCACATTCGTTAGGCGGCGGGGGCGACAAACAGCGGGAATAAATTTAACGACTCCTCGTAAATATCCGCCGATTGGCTTAATGCGGAAGTATAGTCGGCTAAAATTCATACCATCTTAAGGTTTGTTGAAGAACTGTAGTACAGAACAGAGGAACTAGTTCTTCAGAATTTCTCAAAGTACTTTATGCTACCAATATGTGACAGTAGGTACGTCGGCTCGTGATAGACTTCCCGTCTTATAAAAACTGTAATAATAAAAGAGGGATGGATAATTGGATATACACACTCGGTCAATGAATACGGGTCAGGTGGTTTTTTCATACACAATAATGCAAACATGCAGATTATATCAGGTTGTATTGGAATTTCCCTAAATTTATAAATAAATCCAAAAAAAAATTGTCATTAGATCGGTTTATAGAGACAAAAATGTAGACCGTTTAAGAAAACCACCTAAAAATGTATGGTAATTACAGGCTTTTCAATCATGAGTTGCTATTTTTATATCTACGGAGTACGGAGTCATCTAACGATAAAATTCCGTGTTTTCGGATCAGGTGAAAACTTCAGAGAAATTCCAATACAATCTAATGTTAAAAACGGTTCCAATTGTATTTTAAATATTTGTAATCAGCATGTTTCCAGTATTTTCTATGGAAAAATCCACCTGACCCGTATTCATTGACCGCGAGTGTACAACTGAATAATTTCACAGAATAATTGTTCAACTTCAAAAAAAACAAATAAATAAATGAAATTGAATTATGAATTTACAAGTTTTTTATCAGAAAAATCCAATATCCTTCAAAATTATACTCATGATAGACGTCAACAGTTCCGTGAAACGTTGTGATGAAGAAAATCAACAATAAAGGCATTTTAAATAATTTATCACAAAACCCGCAATGCTACAAAATTGCTCGTGTAATGGACAACTGCAATTCTGTCATTTCTGTACAAACAAAAGAGAGATGAATCAAAATCGAAATACCAATCGAATACAATAAATAAATCACAAATCTGCTCCAGCCCACCGTTTAACCGTTTTTTGCAGCCACTGAAACAGCAAGATCACGTATAACGTAAACGTCCCGCATTTCTCGCTCCAACTGTACGCGACAGAAGTCACAAATGAATTTTTTCACTCAGAACCTAGCGATTGCGCCGCGGCCTGTGATTTCACGCTATTTTCATATTGATTTTCAATTTCTGCGTTCCGTTGTAAGGCTTGGAATTTATCTTGTGAAGCGAAATTAACTTAGTTACATATTAAGATATTATCGAGGCTACTCACGTATTTAAGTCGATGATTACGCGTACGTACGCGTCGGGCTTTGGCCGAGGGTGCTCCGGACGAGGACCCTCTTAATGGGTCGAAACATGTCGAACAATCATCGACTTAAATACGCGAGTGGTTACTCACGGTTCTATAATATCTTAATATGTTTGTGTCTCACGTTAGTTATAATTCTAAAATAAGCGTGTTACCTATAGGACTGAGTATGACAATAATAAAGCGGGCCCGTTTGTCTTTATAATATGAGTGATAATCGTGAAATTTAAATCAATATAAAGCGGTACTAGTTAACAAGATATTGCTCTAGGACACTTGTTTTTTTCCTATGTCTAAGAAAGCTTCGTATCCGTTATTTAATCTACGAAAAACTTTTTTACTTATTTGAATATTTGTGTATGATTTTTACTCAGAATCATGGACTCCTTTGATCGTAGCAGGAGATAAACGTATCTCAGATTTTTTTACATTTCGTTACCATTTTTTTACACATTTTGTATGCCGGTAAGTTACGAAATAGTTCACTATGGGACTCATTAGGAGGCTCAGAGTCACTCAACGAGCGATGGAGAGGGCAATGCTCGGGGTTTCTCTGCGAGATCGCATCAGGAATGACGAGATCCGCAGAAGAACGAAAGTGACTGACATAGCCCGAAGAATCGCCAGGTTGAAGTGGCAGTGGGCTGGCCATATTGCCCGGAGGACCGATGACCGGTGGGGTCGGCGTGTTCTCGAGTGGCGACCACGCACTGGACGGCGCAGCGTGGGAAGGCCCCCACAAGATGGAGCGACGACCTGGTAAAGGTTGCGGGTGTCCAATGGATGCGGACAGCTCACGACCGATCTTTGTGGAACTCTCTGGGGGAGGCCTATGTCCAGCAGTGGACGAGCAATTGGCTGATGATGATGATGATGATGATGAGGTTACGAAACAGGATGGATCTAGAAACAAATCTGATAATTTTGGGACATTAGTTTTCTTTTATTATGATCAAATCAGCTCATGATTTGGAGTGGAATTCACTTTAAAATTACCTATGCTAAAAATAAAATAAATAAATATATTGGGACATCTTACACAAATAGACCTAGTCCCACGGTAAGCTCAATTAAGGCTTGTGATGTGGGTACCAGGCGACGATATATATAATAGATAGATACATATAGATACTTAAATACATAGACAGCCAAGACCAAGGAACAAACAAAAAAGGGGGACAATTTTAAATATAATGGCCCACTGCCCACTTATGATCCAACTCCTGTATGTTTTATCCACTTGCCCAGCGTGGCGATTATGGGCATTTACCTCCTAATGCGTCTATACGCATAGTTAATAGGAGAGGCCTACGTTCGGCAGTGGACTATCATAGGCTGATAATGAATGTTTTATCCTAAATATATATTCCTGAACATATCAAGGCCTAACGATCAAAATCGTTGTCATAATATTGCTGAAGCCGTTATCTAAATGAATGTCATATGATGCATGTGTAAATAAATAATTTGTAACTTACAAGTTCGATTTTTTTTATTTAGAATAAATTTTGCTGGTAGTAGGACCTCGTGCAGGGTCCGCCCGGATAGCTTCCACCATCTTACCCGTTAATCTGCCGCTAATAGCAGTATTTGTTTTGGTTTGGGGGTAAGATAGCCGGTGTAATTACTGGCATAGATAGAGGCAATCCATCCATGGAAGTCCTCAGGGTAGGCAGCGCATAGGCGATTTTTTGGTCACTTTGTCCATGGGCCTTAGTGCTTTCCATCAGATGGGCTGAGTGCTCAGTTGTCTACGTTCGTCACATAAAAAAAATGTTCATCTTTTATCCTCTCTTTGTTCATGTTTATCTTTTTTTTTAGCCTCCGTAGCCTAGTTGGTAGTGACCCTGCCTACGAAGCTGGAGGTTCCGGGTTCAAATCCCGGCGAGGGCATTATTTGTGTATTTATTTATCACAAATATTTGTTCCTTGGTCATGGCTGTCTATGTATTTAAGTATCTATATGTATCTATCTATTATGTATATCGTCGCCTGGTACCCACATCACAAGCCTTAATTGAGCTTACTGTGGGACTAGGTCGATTTGTGTAAGATGTCCCAAAATATTTATTATTTATTATTTATTATCTTTTATCGCTTTTAAAAGCAGAAATTAATAGCTCTTCTCTAAGTGGTCCAAGATTATTAATATATTCTACAATGCGAGAGCCATTTCAGTTACATTTAATTTTCCCAAGTCCTTATTTTAAATAAAAGACATCGTCATCACACATACATAATATGACAGAATGGCTATTATCCTGAAAGGGTGCTGACAATAGGTAAGCTTACCCCATAACGCAATTGTTTTGCTACACAAAGAAAAACAATTGACGCCAGAATACAATTTTTCTTTGCGTTTGATCTTGCATTGTTTAGTACGAGTATGAAGCTTTTAGTACAAAAAATACATTGCCACTTACCTTTTCACAAGCCATAAAATAGGTGTTTTGTTTGTGTACTGATATGTTGTCGCTACTATTAGAATAAGTCCTTTTTCACGGTTTATTTTCGACGAGACTCGTAATAGAGACATTCAAACGATTTTCTTTCTGTATGTAATATTATATCTATTTTGATCAGTTTTAACCATTATAATTTGTGTTTTTAATGTTTTTAAGCATGCAAACGTCTATAGACGTCGAGTTTATTGGTATGATTAACGATAACTTATTTAAGGTTTCTCACTTGAAAGCGTCAGTAGTTGCTTACAATCATAAACATACTATCAATACTATCATACTCAAAGGGTGTTAATTCAAAAATAAAATAATACCCCACGTTGGGTGCCAATTTACATGAACTATCTCGGACAACTAATTGTTGTTGTCTTGAGGTTTTGTATATATTGAAATGACATCGCCCTTATTAAACCTTTAACATTTGCTATACTCCATTTCAAACTTACTGCAACTACTCCACTGCAATGTTTTATGTGGCATCGGGCCATGGTATTTGAAATGGAGTATACTACCAAGTGTCTTATTTTGTAAGCGTCAAGTTTCATTTCATTTGCGTATATAATGAAACATTTTTACAACACTTATTTTCTTAATTTTATGATAATATTATCCACGTTTCTATTCATAAACCTAGAAATCCAAGTTACTCAACAATATGTCAATTACCTTGCATAATATCCAACACGGTTAAATTAGCCCGCGGCACCGGCACTGGTCGCTGTTCGGCAAATGGCGCGATGCATCAAACTGTCAGGTCGCCGGATAATCTGGCCCCTCATTATGTAACTCAGAATTATGTGCTCGGTGCAGATATTTTGCGCATTATAGAGATTAAACTTTCACTTAATAAAGATTTCTCGGGAATGGTCGCTAAATTTGGCTAGCTCAGAAACAATATCAAAAAAAGTAATGACAAAATGTAAACAGTTTGGAACAAACATTGATATTAACTTAAAAATTGATCTAGCGACATCTCAGTCATAAAGTCACGGAGTGAACTTAGAATATTGATGGCTTACAAATAAAATTCTCTTTGTAGCACGGAGAGATACGACTACAGAAAATATTGTCTGGAACAGTTAATGTAGATTGTCACCCAACGTGGGGCTATATGTATAGTTTCATTTCTAAATTAAAACCCTTTTACGATTAAACGATTTCTATTCTGGCTCGTAATATCCACTACTATTTACAGTCGAAAAAAGTTCCGTATATCCATTACCTCGTATAATATCCGACACGGTTAAATTAGCCCGCGGCACCGGCACTGGTCGGTGTTCGGCAAATGGCGCGATGCATCAAACTGTCAGGTCACCGGATAATCTGACCCCTCATTATACAAGTCTGAATTATATGCTCAGAGAAGGTATTCGTGTGTATTATAGGGTAATTCACCTCACAATAGTAGTGTTTCAGCAATGTTTGAAAATACTAACTCAGAATTGAAATTAAAGGCAATAATTTGATTTTGACTTTACGATTATCACTGATATTTTAACGGCGAACTGGTCTTAATTGCGTAAACTTACGTTTCTTAGAGTGAGGCTGCCTGCGACTACGGGTATAACGTCATGTCCGAAACGTCAACATGATATTAAACGTAAGGTAACGCTATTAAGACCCGTTTGTCGTTAAAATATAAAGACAATAAAATTAGAATTTAGAAATAATGTAGTGGTTTAAAACGAGAACTTCTCATCGCGACTGCCAAAATGTATTAGACTCTTCTCTAGAGCTTTGATTGCCAGTGAAGCTATAGCATTATAGGGTGTGGGTACCAGTCGCAGTCGTAAGGCCAATTAAGTGATAGGCAAGAAAGATGGAAATGTTAGCCATACTTAAAAGCACATGTATGGAAAATAACTGTTGATAAACAAAGGACACGACTTCTGATTTCTTTACAGCAGGAATGAATGACAATAATTGTGGTCGTATTTTACTGGAGTTATCACTTTATATAATTTTAAGCTAACATCATGATCAGTTGATCACAATATCAGTATGACAAAATATTTACTTCATAAAACGGCTTCCTGTCGCTATTTGTAACAGTGCCAACATTTCGGAAATTCATTTCATTTCATTGCGTCAGGCAAATACCCCGTTTTAAGTCTTAGTAAAAACTATAACGCCGTGCTATAGAACGTGTCTATTTAACATTATCCAGTCTGAATTGCCTAACATCTAGGACATTTTTTATAGACTGGCGCCCAACGTGGGGCTCACGGATACTCGTAGCTATTTTTTAAATGTTATGTATGTAACTTATATAATATAGTGATGAGTCTTTACTGATAATTTCCCAATGTAACTATGGGGAAAGTTTCCATTTGGGAATATTCCCCATACTGTGTTGGGTAAGTTACTGGGAACGACAGATCACTAAAAATTATATCTATTTCTTTTAGGTCTACGTCCTACATCGGATTATGATTTTATCTAACTCTAGTTTGATGGGATCAAAAACGGAGGTGCCGTTAGTGCTAAGTTTAATGATGTTTCTTACAGCAACATTTAATATTTTAAAACTGTTTGATGTTTTATTGTCAAATTAAAACGCCAGTACTATTAGGGCGCCTTTCCCATTACTTGCAAATCTTTTAACATGTCTGCTTATTTAATATAAACCTACGGTATTTGTAATTGTCACAAATGACGACGTTTATTAAATTAAAACTTAAAATAAAATTTTTTTGGATCAATAATCAATTTTGCATTATTTTGTCTTAATAAGAATAATTGGATAGGTATGTAAAGTTTTCTGAACTTATGTATATTATAGTTTTCCGTGATAGCCTTCGTCTTAAGGTTCAAGAAAATGCGGCTCTTTTATTTTTCTTTCCTATAAGTTGTTAAAATACTTTTTTAAATGAGTGAGATGACATTTGTGCAGTTTTATGGATGAACAAAGTCTAATGCTTTAGTGAAGAGCCGCATTTTCTTGAACCTTAAGACGATGGCTATCAGGAAAAGATGTAATATTTATACCTTCAGAAAACTTTACATAGCCAATTCAAATGACATCATTCAAGTACCTACAGTATCTACATTATATACTCTTTTATTGATATTGTTATTAAAAACATGTGTCGTCGTGCTAGGACATTTGCAAATTGTCTCCTGTCAACTCCGGCTTTATTGATATGTGTAATACGTCAATTATCTCAAATTACTGTTATTGAATCTAATGCTCCCTCGGCTTTGAGGATTTAGTATGGGGAGACGGTATCGCTATAACTTTCCTAACAAAACATTCTGCCAATTTCCGAGGGGGACGCGGTAGCACACATGTAAACGATCTAACTACAAATGCATTTCTTCTTCTCGTTACTACTCATGCACACTTAAACAATACCACAACACTAAGTTCAATTATCACACTAATACAGTAAAATTTCTATGCGGACACAATTTCAAACTATCGACGTAGGTGTAATCGAACCGATTAATATGGCTTTCAAGTGTCTGAAGATTATCGTATCGATATATTTTTCTAAACGTCATAGATTGACGTGCACCTTGGTACTATTATTGTTGTTTTGAGTATTTAAATAAAAGTAAACAGACAATTAGTAACAGTTATTAATTAATCAACTAATTTTAATACAAAACCGCCTGAATGTCTTGCCATTAACCTACTTCAATTGATTATGTTTTCGTTTATCGCGATCTTTGACTACGAAGGCTGTAACTGTAAGGAAAGTCTCGGTCAATCACGTGCATTTCGAAATCCGTAAATCAATTATAATATTTAATAAATAATATTAATTAGCGGTTGTGAAAGAAAACAATGTATGTCCATACGAGTGTACATACGAGTATTATTTATTTTGTTGTAGTAAGAAAGTTTTAGTTAGCTGGGGTAAAACTCACTGAGGCTTAATTGTGAATACTCGTAAGGATACAATTTGAATACAAGTGCGTAGGTACAAGGTGCGTAGGTGCGTATACATACAAGTTTTTGCAATAAGGCCGGTGATATTGATATTCCTTAGTGATATTTTAGTAAGTAGGTACCTAAATACAATTTATAATATAGGTCCATATAGCGTTAAGTAGCACTTGTAAAAATGAAGTTATTGAATTCGATAAGACTGTGTTTTTATTAATTTACTGTGAGAACACTAATATACGTAAACACAAGTGTCCGTATCTCGACATTTTATACATACTCTCGACATTGTGTCATAAAGAGTAACGTACACATCACTATGTATTTTCGCGCGTAATACGTATTCCAAATAAGCGCAATAAATATTCAACCTTATTGGCTTACATATAAGCTTAACATTAGACCAAGGCAGAGTCTTCTGTCTTACTTGATTCACTAAGTCTGATATTTCCTACAAAATTTAAAGATGGGTAAACCTTATTAACCTTAAATACGAGAATACAATAAATGTCAAACTTTCTCCATCAGTCAAAAATGAAAATATGAATTGTGTGCGATATTTTTGAAACCGATTTTGCTATCGATTCCCTGGTACTTGATTTTCTTGAACAATTTTATGCAATAAAATGTTGTAATATAAACAAATAAAGGCAAGATATGAAATGGTATCGCATATTTTGTATACATGATGTATTTGAACGAGTTTTGAATCCATACATAGGCACATACAGGCATTTTGACGGAGCTTGTTACGGGTACATAACGATTACAAGACTGCGAAGAATCGATTAATGAAATAGTTTTTATGAACAAGTTTGGACAATGTACAAATTCTTGGCCAAAGTCTTTGGCAGAGGGGAAACGATATGAAGCCGACTCCATTACTAAATCCTCAAAGTCCCTCGGATATTTTGACCGTTGCTTGTTCAGCAAATGGCGCAGTGCGTCTAACTGACAGGTTACAGTGAATCTGAATCCTCACTATCCCTCGTAATTATATTATGTTCAGCAGTTATATAGATAAAATTGAGAATACAGGTGTGCACAAAATTAAAGACCCTTTTCTAATTTTGCTATATTCTTTTGGTTGTCACTGATATTATTTTTTGAATTATTCTATTATTTTAATTCCCTTATTCATATTATGTCCAACATCTTCAGTTTAGTCAAAATACGTTTTATCCTCATCTTTCAGTATGTCAGTGATATTTGTTAGAAAGAAACAAAAAAACCTTTTAATTCAAATGTATCTAAGCGCTAATAATTATTAGATTTATGAGCATATCTCATACTGCCCACAACATAAGCCCTGTTGAGATTATTGTGAGATTTCTGAGTAAATAAATAAATAAACTTTGTTGTTGTACTTCTGGCCATTTTTTCCGCAAATCGACATCAAACGTGCCTAATTGCCTATTTTGCGTGGTACCAACGCTGGCTCAGTACTTGTTGGGGACTTTACATACAACCTTGAATTTCTTCGCGGGTCCTCATGATGTTTTCCTTCACCGTAAAGCATCTGTGAATATCAAACGATATTTTCGTAGATAAGTTTTTTGAAAAACTTATTGGTACGAGCCGGGGATCGAACTCATGACCGTGAGGCCACAAGCGCTAAATAAACTTTAAAGTAACATTAACATTTCGATTTAAATGCAATTGTATGGTCGGATTTGCTAGGTTAGACCGTACTTGAAGTGGTGTGTCCCCTTTTGGTTTGGAATGTCTTTATACCTTGCAACGTTTTTTTATTTATTTTAATACTAGGTATTTCGACTTAGTAAAACACCTTTCAGTCGAATTCTAGAATATTTTATTTATATGACGTTAAAGCTTTATTCAACAAAGACACAATAGAAAATAATCCTAGATTTGTCTGTAGTGTTTTGACGTTTGATCTCGCGTAATCCCACTTCAATTTTATGAAATAGGTTCGAATTGTCATAACGCGTATAAATCTTTACTCGAAAACGTTTTATTTAGTCGAAACGTGAATTAATCCTACGCCATTCGACAAAATTCAAAAATATGTAATGTATCTATTTGCTACATGAATATTTACTCGTACGTAAACATAGCAAAATAGACTAAAAACGTTTTTGTACATACATATTATCCAATATAGCTCGGGATTGAAGTATTTTATAAAAAATATGATCAAAGTAGGAATGAAATATAAATAGCTGGATCAAAGAACGTTGGAAACTAGTTTCGAAGCCCGTAGGGACGCGGTCGTCCGTATTGCATTCCGGGGAAAATATGCAGTTGACCGCTGCAAGTATGCTCTGGCTTAGTATCAACTATGGACGATGGGGAATTACCAGGGACAGGTTACATTGCATGATATTGAAAAGAGTTTTAGTGCAGGTAACGGCTCGGCCACGTAACCGCGCGAATTGCGGCGCGGCAAGCGTTTTTCCAAATCATTGCGTGTGTTCCCAACTAACCAGAGCACGTTACGCGTGGCGACCGCGCAATGAACAGAGAAAACGCTTGCCGCGCCGCAAATCGCTCGTGTCCGTGGCCGAATCGAATCGTAAGGCCTGAGTGGCGAGTGTCGGGCGTCCAAGTGATTTGAACGGTCTGGGTCGCGTTTTATAAAGTTACAATTTACAATTTCGCTGTTTGCCTCTCTTTCTAGCCAATACGTGCGTCCGTTAGAGAGGCAAACAGCGAAATTGTAAATTGCAACTTTATAAAACGCGACTTTGCACTTCACAGGCCATGTGCATACGTTTGAATTCATTTAACATGGACGCCCGCTCCATGCTTCACTCGAGTGTTCGAGTCGACTCAAGCTTAGGAGGTTCGAGTCCGTTTGAACTGCTACATATATTCCATAATTATATTTATAATTTTTATATATGTATCCATAGTAAACCAACGCAATTGGCGAATATTAAGATATTAAACGTTAGTAAATAGTCAACGAAGTACTTCATTGAATTCGTTTCCGTTCAATCCGACAGTTGAAATACGCGATAGTTGGTCTAGTCGGACTCGTACTATAAAATACTAACAATTAAAATAAATATTCGAACTAAAAAGTATATTCGAAATATAATCCATTAATCAAACATCAGTACGAAATTATTAAAACCTAAAAAGGACGATGCTAGTGACGTGTGCAAAATCCTAGAAACATGGCCGAAAGTTCATATAGAAAGAAACTGATTCTAAGTCGAACCTAGAGTCAAGATAAAGTAGACTTTAAGTTGTAGAAAATAAGGTCGATGTGAAATAGTAACAACGTTTTACTTGGTTCGGGAATTTTAATTATACATTTTAGGCAGTTCGAAAACCCTATAAATAGACGCCATTTTTTGCAAAAGGGAGGATTTTCTGGCTCAGGTGCGGAAGGATACGGTCGCTCTGCAAGGGGGTCACGTGGTGGACGAAAATGTGCAGTAAATTGCAAGTACCTTCGATTTGCGTTGACTGTGGATACCGAACGGTGATAACGAAATGGTCAATGCGATTTCGGAATCTGTGTTGAATCAAAGTGAATTAAGCCAGATGGGCAAAGTACGTAGGGAAGTAATAGTATACTAAAAGTAAGTCAGATGACAAAGAATTTGTTTAAAAGGTGAGTTCGAGAAAGTTGGCAAGTGTTTATTTTGTTCGTCACAGCGAGATCTTGTCTATAGGCCTTTGGACCCAACTCTCGTTCTTTCGCCCGTCAATGGGTTGCATATTGATAGTATATTGATCGGAGATCTACTAACAAGTAGAGATTAATGTTGAGAGATATCCTGGTGCTACGAAATTTCAATCATTATTCTGTGAGAAATGGCTGTCTGTAGTACGCAAGGTGCACAGAGCAGTGTGCTGCTTTTCCATCAAGGAAATATGATCTCAGTAACCTGAACCTACCATTTAGAAGAATTTATACCATTATCTTTATGGGATTTCATTGTGTAAATTACCTATTTTGTGTGCATGCATAATTTTCAGGGCAGCTGCTTTGTTTTGGAAATAAAGTTCCAATTACCTAATCTAGTAATCTAGGTTGAACACATGAAAACCATTGTAATATGTATTTGAAATACCATTAATATCTTATCCATCTTTATAAATACTATTCATAAAAAGGCACAGTATAATGATCAAGTATTTAATATACTCAAGACTACTGTATTTATAATATATATTTGTATCCAAATCTAAACTTTCATACATATTGATATAGTATAAAATAAATTATTATTTACAGCACAAAAGAGGCTATGAAGTAATTTAGTCTTTGCTGTCATATTATACAATAAAACTTAGGTTACTTATTAGTAATCTAGACCAAATATCTATGTATACTTACATACCTACTTATCTAAAGTTTACCCTGGACCAAGTGAGGGCTCTTTGTATTTAAATATACAAATCTTAAGGAATCCATTATAATGGATTACCTATGCTTTAAAATTAGCATATCAACTTTTTAAATCTAATTTGAGTTCAACTTACTGAATACAATAAATGCTAAAATATAAATAATCTGTAATCCATTACAGGATCTGGTGAATTATTTGGAAAACCGATTGGATCTAGCACTGATCGAATGTAACATAAGATCAGAAGTTGGTAACCACTATACTTTGAATGTGGTACTTCTTATGCATATAGATTTTAAAATCTGGAATTCTAAATGACATTGGTAGTAATGGATAGGCTAAGGCTGTTACAGTACTCCTTCTACTCTATATAAATAATGACTGTTGAAGGTAGTTGAGCTGAAATCTCAGTACAAGCGAGTTTCTTGGCATTTCTTCTCGCTTGGAATAGGCTTTCCGAAATGCTGGTAGCGTCTGTTAGGTTAGCCTAGGGTCGCAGACCACATCCTGCTTGATGATAGTTCGTACATGATGAAGTAACACTATCACATGTACAGCTAGATGTGAGTTCTTTTAAGAATTCATATGAATGCAAACTAGGGATATGGAAAATCTTCCATTGTTCTATTTTATTATATTAACTCAGTACTTAAGAGTATAATTGTTGTAAAAATATGTTTATATTCCTTTGAAACTCTGGTAGAAAAGCAAAGGAATGGACTATCACAAGTTAGCCGCGACAAGAAATAGCTGGTAGTGGATTAGGAAAAAAAAACAATAATTATTTATTATTGTTTTTTTTTAACCTTATATACTAAACATTTATATTTTAAATTCTCATGTTTGCCTTTCTCTCTCTGCAGGTGGTGCTCTATAATATTAGTGAATTACATTATAAATTTATACTTTAAGTTACTAATTGTTTTCCTATTTGATTAATTATGTTTTGCTATGCCATCCAAAATGTTTTATCATAATGTGACTGTTTGAATTATTATTAATCTTCTTTTAATTTGCGAATATACTTCCTTATTATTTAGTCTAGGCATTATTATTTATCTCCACAAGCTCCACATATTCTGTTATTGTCAAAGACTCTAGGTTACTATGAAACAATGTTAGGGTCCACCATCAATCTCTAGACGATCACACTTCTTCATGGCCAAAACTTTAAAAGCAGGAGAGTCGACTAAGTAGTTTTAGTATTATTTATAAGAGGGGTTATTTATAAGAGGGGCGGGTCGTTACAGGGTGCTCTCTTCATTCGTATTTTATGAAAGAAACAAGGTAGAGCCTTCTTGGCTATCCGGCGATACACTCTCGGTCTCTCGGTCTGGCATAAAATTTTATAGAAAATACTGTAATTACTAATTACACACTGATTTCGAATATTTTGAAAAAAAAAAGAAATAGGTAAAGGATAAGTGAAATCAAATTTAATATCCGATTGTATTTGAATTTCTCCGATTTCTTCATAGATTCCAAAAACATGGAATTTTATCTTCAAATAACTCCCTGGATATAAAAAAAGCAAGTCATATTTAAAACGCTCCTTTTTCCATAGATTCTTGGCGGTTTTTTTAAACACTCTAAAATTTTGCCGGCACAAATCAATGTAACGATAATTATTTTTTTTAGTTTATCATGACTTCAAGAAAATTAATATATAATCTGACGTTAAAAAGGATTCTACCTATTTATCGTTTTAATATTTGAAACCAGCTAGCCTCCGTAGCCTAGTTGGTAGTGAAGTGACCCTGCCTACGAAGTTGGAGGTTCCGGGTTCGAATTCCGGCGAGGGCATTATTTGTGTATAATTATTTATCACAAATATTTTTTCCTTGGTAATGGCTGTCTATGTATGTGAGTATCTATATGTATCTATCTATTATATTATATCGTCGCCTGGTACCCACATCACAAGCCTTAATTGAGTTTACCGTGGGACTAGGTCGATTTGTGTAAGATGTCCCAAGATATTTCTTTTTTATTTTATTTAACCTCTCTTTGAATTAAACCCATTTGCAGTATTTTCTATAAAAC
>JALPQI010019689.1:0-18933 GCA_025490895.1 Thaumatotibia leucotreta | reverse complement strand
GTTAAGATCATCATCATCATCATCATCAACATCATCATCAGCCTATTATATATAGTCCACTGCTGGACGTAGGCCTCGCCTATTAACTATGCGTATAGACACATTAGGAGGTAAATGCCCATAATCGCCACGCTGGGCAAGCTGATTGGCGATCGCAGTAATGTGTCCACTATGATGACGCTGCTGCCCATCATCAATCTTTTATAAAATAATGGTCAGTGACACTTCAATCCCTTAGTCGACTTTTACGACACCCGCAAGAGGAGTTGGGGTGGTGACAAATGTATTCTTACTGCCGTCACCACACGGCAAGTTAGCAGGTATATTTAGGTTGATACTAATAAATATCAATAATTTTATCTAAAAATATATTATGTTAGTATGAAAAATATACGTAGGTTATAAAACCAAAATAGTGTTCTAAAAGTGCGTGATTATGAAATAATGCAAGTCTTATAGGTTTGAATACTTATTTTTTTTCTCTTGTAATGATCGGCATATTATACTTCCGTTTACAGAACTTTTAGAACGAAAATGTTCTCAAACAAATTGCCAGAAAAAAAATCCTCTGGATAAAACTATACATAGGTAGGTACGTAATTCCGTAAAATAATCTTGTATTCGTTTCCTTTTTGTAAAACGGCTATCAGTCTAAGTGATCCTTAAAATCGTTCGCGTACAGATGCCCTAAAAAGGGTTTAATACACTTATCCCGCGTTCTTGGGAACTTGGAGAGACAAAAACAAAGAGGGGCTTAGTAGGGTTGTTTTAAACTAAAGATGTGTTGTGTAGGCGTCGTGCATTGTTAGAAAATGTAGTGTTGTGTATTTACGTAAGGCTTGTTCACGAAATAAAGTAGCCATTGCAGTATAATTCTTTTTTTTGTATGATACCTTAGTATGGGTATGGGTGTTATTACAAAGAAGGGCTCTTTGCCTATCTTCTTGGATACTGTGGTTGATATTTATACCAATTTCTTTTATTAAAACTTCTGGATTTAAGTAGTGTTTTTTCTTATTTTACCATTTTAGGTCATTTAGTTTCCCAATGGGTCTCAACTAAATTACAATAGCGATACTATAATAAACTGTGAATCTCGTGTCTACAATTTTCATTAATTATTTCAAGACTAACATTATTGAAATCGTCTCTGAAGTTCGCACTTTTTTGGGCCTGAACTTTTGCATTAAGCATTATCTGAAGTTATTTTGATTTTGACGACTTTTCAGCGAATGCTTTTGGATATTGGATTGTTAAACATAAAACAGAAGAATCAATTTACAGTCCCATGGCTGTTAGAACTATATGGGACTGTTGCGTAACAGTAGAGACTGATTTTACGATGGCTACTTTATTTCATGAACAAGCTTTACTGTAAATAATATACAGATGACATGGGCGTCGTGATCCTAGCTGAAAAACGTGTGAAGATAGTCTTTCTCAACAAGGTTTTCCATGGAACAAATATGAATATCGCGAAAAAAACCTAATTACATACCGAACGGTGTGGAAGTATTCATAATTTCCAGTCTCGTTTCATAATTATATGAACACATTTCGAAAGGATAAGTATGGAGAAATACATATTAATGAACTCGAACTTTACGAGTCGTAAAAAAGTATGTTTGTTCATATAGGTCTCACAGAGAACATTGTTTTAAGGTGCATTCAGACCAAAAGAGCATTTGCTGTTCTATCCCCCGCTCTACGAAATCAACCAATCACGTTTTGTGTAACGATCGAATTTCGTAGAGTGGGGGGTTAGAATAGCGAATGTTCGTTTGGTCTGAATGCACCTTAAGAAGACCATCTTAACACGTTTCTCATAGTTTGGATCATGACCCCGATGTCACCCTGTTTTTTCATCATAAGCTTTTTATAGCAACTTTAGCTTTGTGAATGTGTACATGAGTACACATTCACAAAGCAATGCATTCACATGCAATTGCGCATTATGCCGCGAAATGTGTGTCAAGAAAGTGAGTCATATGCTCACTGATCGAAAATTGTTGCTTGCGAAGTTATGACGGATGATCTTATATCGTGACATGCATCACATCTGATCCGAGCGATAACACACTTCACAATGTTCAAGATGTTTGCGCCAAGAAATGCATACAATTTCGCGGCAGAATGCACAATTGCACATCAACCAACGTGATACCAGACGGCATTGTTGTACGCTGCTCTCGACTGATAAACTATAATATTCCAAATATTTTACTTGAACATGAAATCATGGAATGGAGAGGATTAGTTAGACAGAGAGAGTGACGAATGAGGAGGTGTTAGACAAGGTTAAGGAGAAGAGGCAATTGATGGACATTATAAAGAACAGAAGAGGAAGGATGTTGGGCCATCTGATACGACATGACAACCTCATAAAATGCATAATGGAGGGGAAGATTGAAGGAAGGCGTGGAAGAGGAAGACCAAAGAGAAATTACACTGAACAAATCAAGGAGAACGTGAAAGTCACGTCGTATCAAAACCTGAAAGAGATGGCTTGGGATCGAGGAAAGTGGAAAGCGTGCTTTGAGCTACACCGACAAGAGCAAAGCTCTTAAATACGAGAGAGAGAGAGAGAGAGAGAGAGAGAGAGAGAGAGAGAGAGAGAGAGAGAGAGAGAGAGAGAGAGAGAGATAAAATCATACTGCTCACAAAACTATTAGCATGCATTTTACTTGTACCAAAAAAGGGTAAAAAGTAAATAAGAAAATTGGTGGTTGCTAAGACCGAGTGGCCGAGCGGTGCAGGCATTAGCCACAAAAGTTCAGCACGTGGGTTTGATTCAATCTCGGACGTTGGTGATCTTCGTCGTTTTTCCTTTGTTATATGGCATCCAATATTTTACAAAATGGGAAACTTTCTTAATGGTTCGACTAATATCTAATAAGTAAATTTATAATAAGTAAAATAACTCGTAAACCGTGGCTTATAGCAAAAAACGTTCTAGTACATAAGGAATCTACATAAAATTCTCTACAAAATAGACAGACACATATTTCCTCTGGGATCAATGTGTCATGAGATAAGAAAGCAAGAAGATGGACAGTAAAGAAATAAACACATTTGTTTAAGTAGGTATGGCACATACAGAATGCTCGCGAGCATTCCAAAATATTTTAATGCTCAATTCCTGACCATATTTAGAGTCTTTAATGTTACATAAAATTTCCTGGATTCGGCTTGGTTTCAGAGATAATCAACCTTTTTTTCGAAATAAGTTTTTTGACGTAACTCGTCACAAAACTTCTTTTTGATTACAATGCTACCACAATGTGTTTTAATATTACCACACCTTTTACCTGGCAATCAAAAAATGGGATAAACTTGACGAAATAACTTGTCCCTAAAAAAAATATTTAAATAAATAATTTTAAAAAATTATTGTTACGATAAAAAGTAACAATAACTTTTTTTTTTTCGGGGGTAGCTGTCAAAACTTAGACAAGTAATCTTTGGGGCTAATTTTAAAATAAATACATTTTAAAGTATAATTAAGTATATTTTGATATAAAATTGATCCAATAGCAGTGGAATAATATATACTGTGTGGGCAATAAAGTTCATGCAACTTTAAGTAGAAATACCTGTCTGCACCTACCGGCGACTAAAGTTCACTTCACAACACTACACATAATGGCAAATTTTGAGTCCATTCTAGCAGGGCAAAGTTCCTTGGAAGCCAATGTAAACCGGAAGTTTGCTGAAATGGAGGCTACTCTACATTCTGCTTCATCGGATAGCAAGTCTGCGACTGTGGCCGGCTTGTGTTCAGAGCTACAGGAATTTAAGGCATCCATCTTCTCTACAATGCAGGTATTCAGGCAGCAGATCACAGCTCTAGCAAATTCTTTGGATGTTTTGGAGATGCGACACAGAAGAAAGTATCTTTTGTTTGGTGGCATACAGGAGTGCAATGATGAGGATTCTGCTACACTTGTCACAAATATTTGTTCTGAACACATACAGATGCCAGAAGTCAACCCGTCTAGCTTCACTGTTTGCCATAGATTGGGAGCAGCCAAAGAAGGTCGAAATAGGCCCATCTTGGTGCGATGCAGAGAATTAGGCCTGAAAAACAATATTTGGCGCAAGAAATCTGTTCTTAAGGGCACATCTGTGGTAGTATCAGAATTTCTGACTCGACAGCGCCAGTCTGTCTTCATTGAGGCACGGAGGCATTTTGGTATGCGCAAGGTATGGTCACTTGATGGCAATATATACATCAAGTTGCCTACTGGCAAGATTGAAAGGCTGACCACGTCGGAGCAACTGCAAAACCTGATGGCTGTGCATACTAATCCATCCCAAGATGTGCCAAAAGATGGTGATACTCCTACGTCGTTGCAGGCCAAGGTAAGCGTGCCGTCAATCGAGGACATGGAAGCCAAGCCTGGGCTGGCGGTGAAAGCCGCAATGGCCGTGCCCGTGGCGAGTAACTCGAGTAAGCCATCTGAGTCGTCTTCTAGTAAGCCAGCAGCGAACCAAACGAAGATTGCTAGGCCGCCACGGCAAGCCCGTAAAGATGCCGCCGAAGTTCAGGCTCCGAAGACACGTTAGATTCGATGGAGAAGGCGTTTCCTTGCTTCTGGATTGCTAACGGTTGTTCTCCGCCATCTTTATATCTCTTATATTACAAGTGGCGGTTACACATAATACTCGCTAATTTATTTCATCTTACCGCCTTTTACATTTATATAAATACTGTTTGTTTTCTCTGACAACCTCACTGCGGTAATTTATAAATGCGTTAAAATGTCAATGTCACTTCACTATAGGTCAGCTGTCACTTGTCACGGCCGTACGTTCAGAAACTTAACTTTGTTACTTTTTTTTTTTCTGTATTAAGCTAATTTTTTTTTCTCTTAATACAAATAATCGTAATCTTTGGATTATAATATGTATGTTACCTTTTTCTTTTTACTTTTTTTTTTTTTAAATTGTGTTTAAGTTCTTCATGTTTGTTTTTATTTGTGTGGCTTAATAACGTGAAATTCTTAATGTGAGCTGCTGTCGACCGGTGGGCAAAACAGGTAAAATAAATACGATTTTAGTGCATTTTTTTTAGTTTAGTAAGTATATTTAATCATAATTTTTGTTAAGTCATATATATATATATTATTTTATTTTTATGCACATGTGTGATGGGTCTGATGATTCTTTTTATTCTGCTTGTGACTTGTCTTGTTTGTCTGAGCAGTCCGATGAGCCGCAAACGCTCGGCGTGGCGATTGGACGCGCATTACAGGGTAATCCGATTTTTTTAAACATTTGCCATATCAATGCGCAAAGTATTCCAAGCCATTACGCCGATCTCCTGGAAACGTTCACAGACGGTAATGTTCATGCAATACTTGTTAGTGAAACCTGGCTAAAGCCTAGTATTTCTTCAGTTTCTGTTAGTCTGCCTGGTTTTGTACTTTTGCGCAATGATCGTACTGGCAAGGGTGGTGGGGGTGTTGCCATTTACTTACGGTCGGATATACCCTTCAAAATTATTGACTCCTCTCCATCCTTGTACTCCGAGTCTATGGAATACCTAATTATAGAGGCCAAGGTGCACGGAGTCAATGTTTTTGTTGGTGTTGTCTACTGCCCTCCAGCCGTGGATTATTTTGCCACTCTGGAGAACTTACTATCTTCAATAGGTTCGGAGTGTGCACATCACATAGTAATGGGGGATTTCAATACAGATCTTCTGAAGGACTCCGTTAGATCACGTAATCTCAAGTCAATTGTACAGGACAGTGACTTTTCCATATTGCCTCTTGAAGCTACCCATCGTAATGCGGACTCACCGGATACATGGTTGGACCTTATGCTCACTTCTTCCTCTGAGCGAATTGTAAAGGCAGGGCAGCTGTTGGCTCCTGGGTTTTCTCGGCATGACCTAATTTATCTCACGTACAAGTTGAAGATTCCCAAGCAGGAGCCTACAGTTGTACGTGTTCGCA
This sequence comes from Thaumatotibia leucotreta, assembly GCA_025490895.1. NCBI lineage: Eukaryota > Metazoa > Arthropoda > Insecta > Lepidoptera > Tortricidae > Thaumatotibia > Thaumatotibia leucotreta. The sequence continues at coordinate 12,973 of JALPQI010019689.1, read as the reverse complement.
ATTACGCACGACTGGACGTTGAAAAATTGGGTCTGGATGCCGCCACTACGGACTGGGCGCCTGTTTATGTTGCATCGACAATAGACGAAAAAGTTTCGGCCTTTCATAAAATAATTCTCCAATTGTTCGATGCGCATGCGCCGGTACGCGAGGTCCGTTTGAGGCGACCTCCAGCTCCCTGGATCACCAGGGGTGTTAGAGTGGCGATGGCGAGACGCAACAAGGCGTTCAGCAAATACAAACGTGATCGGTGTGATGATAACTGGCGTCTCTTTAAAGTAGCCAGAAATCGATGCAATCAAATGGTGAGAGCCGCTAAGCGCCGTTATATACATGACAACGTATTAAATAGCTCTATTGCGGATACGTGGCAATTTTTGAAGTCCCTTGGCGTGGGTAAGACTAAGGCCAATTTCGATTCCACTACTTTTTCTCTAAATCATATTAATGCCCACTTCTCTAAGACTTCAATGTTAAATTCTCAATTAAAATCTAATACCATCTTGCATATAGCTTCACTTCCGTCCCCCAATGTTTTGCCATTTGTTCTTACCCCGGTCACAGTCGAGGAGATTCGTAAGACTATAGCTTCTATCAAGTCCAAGGCTGTGGGCTATGATGACATTGGACGGGTTATGGTAATGTTCATTATTGAGAGCATATTGCCCACACTTGCCCACATCATTAATTTTTCCCTGAAATCTGGGGTTTTCCCTTCCTCCTGGCGCAAAGCGTATGTTATCCCACTTCCCAAAACGTCTAACCCCAGCTGTCTCAATAACTTCAGACCCATTTCGATTCTTCCATTTTTTTCCAAAGTTCTCGAGGCTTCAGTCCTCAATCAGTTTTCCAAATTTATCTCTTCTAACTCTCTGCTGTCTACCTTCCAGTCAGGGTTTCGAGCGGGACACAGTACCAGCACTGCACTTCTTAAAGTATCCGAGGATATTAGGATTGGCATGGAATCCTCAAAAGTTACAGTGTTGGTGCTCATTGACTTTTCCAATGCGTTTAATGCTGTAGATCACGACCTTCTCCTCGCCATACTCACTCATTTTAATGTCTCCCCGGCTGCGACTGCGTGGTTTGCCTCGTACTTATCAAACCGTGTCCAGGCTGTACGTGTCGGACAAAGCACTTCGGATTGGCAGGAACTGAATACTGGTGTACCGCAGGGTGGTATTCTCTCACCTCTTCTATTTTCACTGTTCGTCAATCTGATCACGCCTGGAATCAAGTGCTCTCACCATCTGTATGCTGATGATTTGCAGCTGTATACTCAAGCGGAAGTAACGGATATCAATACTGCCATAGCAACCATCAATCAGGACCTGAACCATATCTGTGACTGGTCTAACAACTTTGGTATAGCCGTTAATCATGCGAAATGTCAGGCTATCATAGTTGGAAGCACGCGACAACACTTAAAGTTGAAGAACGCGTCTTTAACGCCAATTATGTACGATGGATCAGCCATTCCAGTCTCAGATAGGGTGAAAGACTTGGGTATCATGCTTGACAAGTATTTATGTTGGGATGCTCAGCTCTCGGAGGTGAGTCGTAAGGTCACTGGCACTTTGCGGACATTGTACCCATATAAAAACTTCCTCCCGGTCTCTACAAAAAAACTACTTGTGCAGGCGTTAATTCTGCCACTCATTGACTATGCTGATGTGTGCACAACCAACATTTCCCAGTGTTTTCTTGACAAGCTTGACCGCCTAATCAATAATGGCATACGGTTCATCTTCGGTTTGCGCAAATTTGACCATATTTCTTACTATCGCCGTCAACTTTCCTGGCTTCCTATCCGACAGCGTCGGGCTCTCAGAATTCTTTGTTTGCTTTTCTCCATACTTTTCGATCCATCTGCTCCCAGTTACCTCAAATGTAATTTTAGCTTTGTTTCCTCTCGCCCGGGTTGTGAACTTCGTTCCTCCCGCTCCCTTAAACTTTTAGTTTTTCCTCACCATAGCGGTTTTCTCTCTTCATCCTTCACTGTACAAGCTATCCGTCTCTGGAATGCGCTCCCCTTGGCAATCAGACAAGCCCCAAGCAAGCAGGCTTTCAAAAGAATGCTTTATAAACACCTTCTAGAACAGACATAGAATTAGTTGGTAACCCTAAACGCACGTGCAATATATTGTGTATATATGTATGTATATATGTATTTATATATTGTATTTATATATTGTAGTTATATGTTGTAGTTATTTATTCTAGTATTAGTATCCAAATTGTATTTTCATTTTATTAGTTTCAATGCACCCACTTTGTTTTTCTCCGTTTGGCCCTATGGTTGACTGGTAGAGAATGCCTTAAGGCATTAAGTCCGCCAATTGTATATTTTTATGTGCAATAAAGTTTAAAATAAATAAATAATAAATAAAAGTACTGGAAATTTTAAAAGGTATGCAAAAAGTCTAAAAAAAAGAGAGAAAAAAAAATTTTTTTGGTCTTATTTGACATTAGGTCTCATAATAATTTTTGTTTGTTTTGATGTCTACAATGCATAGTTAAAATCTTTTGACGATGATTATGAGAATATTTTAGGTTTAGAAGATAATTAGGAATTTTATTTTTACAAATAAGCATACAGGGCACGCCCGGGCGCGTGCATTCCAAAAGATTATAGGTATGCATTCTAGATATCAAAATAAACAGAAATTATTATGAGAGCTAATGTCCATTACCACCAAAAAAAAAATTTTTTTACACTCTTTTGTTTTAGACTTTTTGAATACTTTTGACATTTCCATTACTTTTTATCATAACAATAATTTGTTAAAATTATTTTTTTTAATATTTTTTTTAGGGACAGGTTATTTCGTCAAGTTTATTCCCATTTTTTTATTACAAGGCAAAAGGTGTGGTCATATTAAAACACATTGTGGTAGCATTGTAATCAAAAAGAAGTTTTATGACGAGTTACGTCGAGAAACTTATGTCGAAAAAAAGGTTGATTATTTCTGAAACCAAGCCGAATCCGGGAAATTTTACATAACATGAAAGACTCTAAATATGGTCAGGAATTGAGCATTAAAATCTTTTGGAATGCTCGCGAGCATTCTGTATGTGCCATACCTACTTAAACAACTGTGTTTATTTCTTTAGTGTCCGTCTTCTTGCTTTCTTATCTCATGACACATTGATCCCAGAGGAAACATGCATACATCTTTTTTGTAGAGAATTTTATGTAGATTACTTATGTACTAGAACGTTTTTTGCTATAAGCTACGGTTTACGAGTTATTTACGAAAAATTTAAAATAAGGACCTTTACCCCCCTCTCCCCTCGTTAGCTCCACCCCTAAACACCAGTACTTTTAGTATGTGGTTTAAAACACCATTCCCTACAACTATGCCAAAATTCGCTTATACACGAGTTTTTTCCTCTGAGTTTCCTTCGTTTGGTGTACTATAATCAGTGATCGGATTAGGTAGTGCCATTTCGGGTGAATGACCTTAAACATTATACTTAACATGGATAAGCCTCGCGATCCTGGGACTTATATTTATTTACAGAACATTTTTTTTGTTACGTCATAAATTGAAGAAACATAAAAAAATAAAAGGATATTGTAATTCTGAATACATCTTTTATTTGATGTTTTTATAGCTGTTAACAGAATTAGCTATTGTGGAAAAATACCCTTAAAACCATGTTCGATAAGTAAAACTAGACTAATTTTTATCAATATCAAACTGAAAGTAAACAAAATAACTATAAAATTGTAAACTTTCGAACAAAAATTTTACTTTTCATTTTAAATGTCGGGCTTAGAAGTTATGTCCACACTAAGATAATGGACCGAAGTCCCGCGAAATGGCACTACCTAATCCGATCACTGACTATAATAGACAGCAATGACCAAGGAACAAATATGTGTGATAAATAAATACACAAATAATGCCCTTGCCGAGATTTTAACACAGAACCTCCTTCGTACTATGCTACAGGCTGACAAAATTGTGATACCATTAAAACAAAAGTATGCAGTAGGTAGTAACATTTGCACGCTTGCCTCGTGCCGAAATGCGGTTTTGCGGGCAATAAAGTAGGAATATCAACGAGCAACCATTTTGCTTAATTGTGTCGCCACCATTACAGTTTTATGCTTTTAAATTGCACGTACTTCCAACTTTAATACGGTTACCTATTATATCACTTCCTTTAACACTGTGAGCGCGGGGAACTCCCGAGGGGAGTTCTCTGTGGGAGGTCCATTTTCGCTACAAAGCGGAAAAATCACGGGATCGGCTACAAGCGTAGCGCGTAGCACTCGTCCGCAATGAAAGTGTTAGAACCGAATCTGGTCGCCACGTGACAGGCATTGCCTAGTGTGGGGCCGCGGGTTATTTGTGTATTAGTTTAAAGGTTTTCAATTTTAAATAAATTATTCGTATTTTTTTTTATTATATACAGGGTGTCATCGGAGACCTGATCAATTTTCTTTTTTTTACTCCACTAACAACTAGCAACTGAATGCTCAGGGTTTCGGTAAAAACGGATACCTTTTTATCTTTTTTTCTTCTTCAAATCCTTTGGTTTTTGGTGTTTAGGGTGTTAAAACGGGTTATCAAGATTTTATAATTAGTAAATTTTATTCCCTCTTTGAATAGAGATTGTGTTTAACAATCTGTGCAGAGACTTTTTTTATCGAGTTTGTTTCACCTGAAATCCAACTCTGGACTCTCCATTCGTAAAAAGATCACTATCAACTAAATTGCGGAATGTAAGTTTTTCAGCTAACATTATTACATTATTAGCATGACGTAAAACGGGGTATTTACCATGTAATTTGTAATTATTGAGTACCAGAATAACTCGGCTACCCCGTGAAGATGCATTAGCAACAGTGCCGAAATATCGGGTGCTCAATAATTACAATTTACCTGGTAAATATAAGTCGTTTTAAGTCGTCTTAATAGGTTACGGAAGCCGAAATTACAAGTTGATTTTTTTAAATTGCCGTGTGGTGACGGCAGTAAGAATACCTTTGTCACCACCCCAACTCCTCCTGCGGGTGCCGTAAGAGTCGACTAAGGGATTGAAGTGTCGCTGATCATTCTACAAGATTGATGATGGGCAGCAGCGTCATCATAGTGGACACTTTACTACGATCGTCAATCCGCTTGCCCAGCGTGGGCATTTATATTGATTTAAACTTTCACGATTATCACTCATATTTTAAAGACAAACGGGTCTTAATCGCGTTAACATACCTACGTTTAATTATATCCTGACGTTTCGGGCATGACGTTACACCCGTAGTCGCAGGCAGACTCAGATGGTTAAATTATGGGCATTTACCTCCTAATGCATCTATACGCATAGTTAATAGGAGAGGCCTACGTCCAGCAGTGGACTAACATAGGCTGATGATGATGAATACTTCTTTTTCTACTTAAGAGCCTGGCTCTTGTCGGTGGGGTAAACGCCATTCCGTTCGTTGTTCTGCTAATGTTTTGAGCACCTGGTACGACACTATATTAATTTTCTCCTTTACTTGGTCCAAAAATGCTCGCCTTGGTCTCCCTCGACCTCTCTTCCCTCTTTAAAAATACGGAACACTAAAAATGTCGCTTTCAGACCACGAACCCTGTAAAGTATTCGAAACGTCGGAAAGAAGTTAAAGTTAATTTTCATATTTTTATTTCATGAGTAATCCTCGTGGTAACCGAAGAAAATATTACTAAAAATATCGTTTCCACAGATCCTCACAATAAAAGCACTGGGTCCCTCGACGGTAGTCAGCAACCGATCAACGTTAATCAAAAAGTAACACTGTTTTTTGATCCCACGAATAGGATGTATAAGTGCTCAAAGAAACTGACCGATCGTGACACCTATTTCCATAAGCATATAGTTCACAAACGGTGTCGCGAACTACGTCGGTCATGGAGTGAACAACTTTTTGCTTATAATTGGTGAACCTTATGTCATTGGATTAAGGGTGACGAATTGTCATTTAACATTGCACGAATACATTGGATTTGATTGGTACTTTTGTTGAATCAGTAAAGGATTTCGATTGGTTTTGGTCTGAGCTTCGAGTTCCAATTTGATAAACCAATTTATAGACCAAATAGAGTTACGTAACCGCAAAAAGGTAAAAAGTGGAAAATCGTTCTTTCTCAAAACTTGGAATTTCCAATCGCATTGCGATGTGTTCCAAGTAAATTATGTGAAGCTTTCCAACTTATAAGATTACTTTTTGCGAATACTTAGGTACGTCGGGTTTTTTCAAAGTTTAATTTGGTTTAGAAAATCGATCAGGTTTCGGAGGATTGGTAATATTGTCCATAACTCCGTAAGTAGGTAGATAAAACAAAGCTTTGAATACTATTGTTTATTCCCTAACCCCTTATTCATAAACGTTTGTTAACTTAACAAGCAGCTAATAATTTTTTGTCCCTTTTGCTCTTATGGACACATTGTTAAGACTGAAAGGGACAAACAATTATTAGCGGCTTGTTAAGTTGACAAACGTTTATGAATAAGGGGGTAAGTCTACAAACAAACAGAGAATAATTGACAACACAATATAGAATACGTCACAATACGCAGCTTTGTTATGACTCAATTTCATTAAGATTACTAATATGAAATAAATATCAATATTTTTAATCGTTTTGCATTTAAGATAGGAAGATATATTAATCAACAAAATATACAAGATTAAAACTATAATTTTATAAAACTAAATTATAAATAAAAATATCGACACCTCCTACGTATACTGGTGCAAGTGACATTTTTACCATTTTCGTTTTTTTGCATATTTGGGTTTAAAATACTTATATCTACATGCTATAAAATTTTTGTGGCGAAATTACCGCTAGTTTTTGAAATAAAGTGGCGTATACTGATATAACTAACACCTTTTTTTGGTTCGAACGTCGTATACTGAGATAAGTGACTTGTACCACTATACGCAGTACACTTATCGCCGCGGGAGGAAGTTATACCAGTATGCGCGAGCAACACTCTAAAATCTACACATAAAAGTAGGCTCTATTGCTTATTATTTAGCAATAATGTTGTTATTTGATTAGTTATGTTAAATTAAATGAATTATGCGTACCGATATATACCGACCTAAATATAAAAAAAATAGTAGATTACTGCTTGCCAGCTAAGCTAATATAGATAGCTGAATATTAGCAAGGCCGAATACGAATACGAATCTGGCCAGCCATTCTCATGCAGAGGAATTAGGTAGTGTGTTTTTCAAATATGTAATAACACAGCAACACAAGTAACACAACTGACGTTCTTTCATTTTCCCACGATATTTTTTTTCATAACCGTCTTATGTATTTCGAGTGTCCCATGTTCAATAACAATATATTAGAAGTACATCAATGTAGAAGCCTAGACAGAGCGCTTGCCTGCTAACCGCCTTATATATGTATGTACTGATAAGACCAAAAGGGACAAACTATGTTTATCGGAACGCTAAGTCAAGGGGTAAGAAGATACCGACGACGGCTGCTCATAAGCATACATATTCTTTGCGAGCCGATATTAAGAATTCTAATTACTAAATGAAATCAGAGCTTACAATATTCCCTTTGGTCCATGTTGAATAACAAGTGGATAATATTCGTAACCATTTAAAATTGTTTTCTAATTCATATTTAATGTCTTTAATAATATCGTCTTCTCAAACCTACCACCAGTATTGGATGGACGAATGACACGTCGTTTATAATTTTAAGTCTGATAGCCCAGACAGTAAAAAAAGTATATCAGCTACTTATAAAGACATTGAATTTTGACATACACTGAAACGAAAGAAGCCTACTTAGTAGTTCCAATATATACTTCTTTTAATTTGAGTCTTAAAATCATTACTAAGTAGTTACGTCTTACTGTACGCACCTAAGAAGTATTGAAGTACCTATGGCATCGAATTCGTGTAGGTATATATTTATTTAGGTAAAAGCAACGCCGAAATATTTATGTTGATGTTATTTCTTCAATTGTTATATTGCCTTTTGATGTTGTAAGACATGTCTTGATTGTTTGAAATTAAAACTATGTGTTTGTTTCAAGACTTTCTTCCAGTAACCATTAATCCAGTAGGACACTAAGAATAATAAAAAAAAATATACTTATTTAAAAATTATGGTAAATTAGTTTTTTTATATTTATTTTAAACGTTTTTCTTTATATTTATATACTTTTAGACTTCCTGCAATGCCCATAACATGCAAAAAAAGCTTCAACGTATACTGGTACATGATTAATCAATTTAGGCGTATACTGGTACAAGTGACAAATCAGGCGAAAACTAACCAATAAAAAACATCAGAGCAATAACTCTGGTTTGTTTAGATATTTACGGCGCATGATACAAAATATACATCAAAGGCACTAAAAATATATCCGTATTCATCGAGTCATAGTATACTACGTATACGGTAGTTGTCTCAGTTCATCAAAAACAAGAACTCGTAAATTTCACGTATACTGGTGTAACTACCATTTTTTCAAAAACTACTAATTATTTCAAAAAAGTAAATATGTAGATTTTTTTTAAATGTATTCGTTATAAATTCTGGAAAATATCATCAAGTTATTTCATTGTATGAGCTAGTTACAGAACTTTGTACCTTTGAACAGCTCTCCTGGAAAATGATGATTTTGCACTTGCACCAGTATACGTTGGAGGTATCGATATACAACTAAACTGAATCTAAATCTAAAAACTGCCCCCGCGGCATGGTACCAATGATGCTGGCAGCATTACCCCGCTGGATCGCGAGGCTTATCTGTTGAGCAAGGTAGCTGCCAGCTCTTGGGTCTCTTGGTGTGGTGCCGGTGTATTTACCAGCATCTAACGGGCCAGCAAGGCGGTGGCAACTAACAGGTTACTGATTGTCTCCTGTTCGTTGCCGCCGCGATTTGGGCTCTACTTTTCACTTACGATCAGGTGGAGTGGAGCCACTTTGTTGTGCCAACGTTATTTTTATTGGGTCGGCAACGCGCATGTGACACCCTGAGGTTGCAGGCGCCCATAGGCTACGGTGACTGCTTTCCATCAGGCGGGCCGTATGCTTGTTTGCCACCGACGTGGTATAAAAAAAGGTATCTTTGAGTCTCTTTGAAATTTCTTTAAAGATACTCAAAGCACCAGAGCCCCACGGACCCAGGGTCTCGACGCCGAATGGGATAAAATTATAGTCAGCGCCGAGACCACTGTATTTTCCTACCTTGGCACTTTCGGCCGCCTCTGCTGCTGCTGCCCTTATGGAAGCCCGGTGGAGATGTGACGGGGCTAGTGTGTCTACACATGTTGCATCCCATACCAGCACCCGTCCCATACTCCACGGAATCAGTGACATCCCATCCGGTCTCTTGCCGTCGGTCCTTGATATGCCGGTTGGCTCTAATAGAGCCGGGACATTGACCGACGCAAGAGCCCTGCGGATGATGAATATGAAATAAATATATTGGGATATCTTACGCAAATCGACGTAGTCTCACGGTCAGCTCAATTAAGACTTATAATGTGGGGTACCTGGCGATGATATACATATATTATAGTAATATAGGTAGATACATATAAATACCTACTTTACATACATAAACAGACCACGGAACACATGTATGTGGTAAAATACACAAATAATTTCCTCGTCGGGATTCGAACCTGGAACTTCCTGTTTCGTAGCTAGAGTCACTACTAACTAGGCTACGGAGGCTGACGAATGGGTGAGGACGTGATGAAGCTCAAGTGTAAATAAAGTATTGAGAAAAAATCTGAGTAATCCTATAAATAAAATACTTACCGTCTTGATATCTTACGTACGAAAATATTGCCGTTTCTCGGAAACACGTCTCAAGTGTAGAAAAACGTAGAAAAGCGGCTCTTCAGCCGGCAACAGGCGTCTTCATAAACGAGGCTAAGAGGGGCTTGAGTCTATACACCGCTTAACATAAAGGCTTGTCTCCAATAGAGAAATGTGAATGTCTATGAATTCGTGACACCGTTTGTAAGGTAAATATATTTTTTTTATTAGATTTGAAGCTGACATGTATCGCTGACTATCGACATGCATGGCCGTGTAGTGACGGTAGTAAGAATACATTTGTCACTACTCCAACTTTTCCCGCGGTTTTTGTACGAGTCTACTATGGGATTCAAGTGTCACTGACCATTCTTTGATAGAAGATTAACGATGGGCAGCAGCGTCATCATCACACATTACTGCGATTGCCAATCCTGCGTATTTACCTCCTAATACGTCTATACCCATAGTTAAATGGAGAGGCCTACGTCCAGCAGTGGATTGAGATAAGCTGATGATGTGACATATATCAAGCCATTGGGGAGCATTCGAATGGTTACCTTATAGTATATTTACAAAACCAAAAATAAACGATAAACACTCGTTACAAATCTTCAAAATAAAATATGGCCGCCATTTCCAACGTTTAGCAGCAAACACTCGACGTGTCACAGCTCCAGTTATGATATCATATTTCCAAGTCAAGGCGCTTCCAGATTGTTGTTTATTTATGTAAGGGCCTTATCACACATGCGATTTACAAGCGAGGCGAAAGCGAAGCGTACGCGCGGCGTGTTCGTCGCGTGCCCGCAACCAATTCGCCGCGATGGTGACGCGATTTCGCCGCGACCGCGTGACGAATACGCCGCGACTGCGCACCGAGTTTGCCGCGTCAAGAGTTGGTATCCATTATGTAATAATAAATCTTATTAGTGACTGTCCAAGACTCCGATCACTCTGAGCGATTTACTGACGGCTGCGCAGCGTATTCGTTACGCGATCGCGGCCAAATCGCAACGCACTCGCGGCGAATTGGTTACGGGCTCGCAACGATCGCGCTGCGCGCTCGCTTCGCTTTCGCCTCGCTTTTAAATCGCAAGTGTGATAAGGCCCTAATACACCTCTGCTATAAATGCGAATATAACTCTATCTGTTCGTTACGCTTTTTTAATTTTTTTATATGACGAAAGTAGACAACTGGGCTCTCAGCCCACCTGATGGAAATCAAGAAGTGGCCCATGGACATAGCGATCAAAATCGCCTATGCGCTGCCTACCCTGAGGACTTAGATGGGTTGCCTCCATCTATGCCAGTACCTAATTACACCAGCTATCTTACCCCCAAACCGAAACACAGAGTGCAAACACTGCTATTTAGCGGCAGGTTAACGGATAAGACAATGGTAGTTATCCGGGCGGACCCTGCACGAGGTCCTACCTACCTAATTAAACTACGGAAAAGATTTGCAGTTAATTTTGTGTGGAGAGAGTGTGTAGCCTAAAAATATATTAGTGTTAGCTATGTACAGTCGACAAAAAAGTTTCCTTTACAGCTCACAAGTGCAAACATCTTACCACGGATGCGCGATACACATAGAAACTCGGTTGCAGCGAACGCTCACGCTGTCGCGTGACGCGACAGCATGAGCGTGTTTGCACGTGTTTGTAGCGTGTTTGCACTTGTGAGCTGTAAAGGAGACTTTTTTGTCGACTGTACATAGAGCTTGTGCGGAAATTGATTTGTGTGAAATTGAATGCATCTGGCAGCAGAATGCGTCCATCTATCTCCCATGCCTTCAATTTCCGAAGAAACTCTCATTTAAACAAGGATTTGACATTTCATTGGTGGCTGTATGAGAAAAACACAAGCTATATAAAATATTGCACTTAAAGTCAAGTGCAATATTTAATATGTATCAAAAAATCCTCTCATAAATATGTTCCGACATTCTTATTACAAAGATTATATTATAAGTGAACTAGTACAAATTTTTGAACATTTTTATATAGGTACTCCTTATTTTGCTTTTATCTGTACATAGCCTCAGATAATGTCATAATTCTCCCCCCTTTTTACACAGATTATTATCCTCCACGTAAATAAATAAAGGATGAATATTCCATTCTTGGTTTAAACGAAGAAATACGGGAAGGGGCGTAATGTAGCCATGAAATTTAATGCTGGCGTCGGTTTAGTTTGCATGAAGCATGGCCGTCTTGAGAGCGAATAACAGTGTTGTCTTAGAAAGTGTTGCCATTTTTCACGTCTGTAGGACACTTGTAGATAATGACTTTTTGTGGTAAATGTTTTTATTTTTAAGTGTATCTAACACAAAGCGTAGAAGAAAAAACAATCACGCTTAGTGCAAGGTTCTGTTGTTATTCAAAAATGGCTGGGTCGATTACGTACAAAATAGTTTTATTTAAAAGTATTCTATAAACACACTATTCCTGATTTTTTTGGGCACTCAGTCAAAATCTAGAGGGAGAGGGGGCATAATTTTATTGTGAAGGTGTTAATTCGCAAAAAAAGTATTTATTTTTTTAAATTAGGTAAATGAAATATATGAATTTATTGAAAAATACACTCCATTAGATTGCCATTATTACATATAACAAAACAATACAGTATTAAATATTCTCGAATTAAAATTTGTTCACTGAATAAAAATCGTTCGTGATATTTTTCAGAAACTATCTACAATGGGTAACAGGAAAAGCAGGCATGCTAAAGGATAACGTCTGAATAGCATTCTTATCCCGGATAAACATGGCTTTACGATAGAGCATTGGTTTTAGCTCTAGGCTAGAATCTCTAGATTATACAAGGTGCCCGTGAGGAAAGGGAAAAATTTTAACAGCATATTCCTGAGACTAAAAGAAGCAAAAAATGTTAAGTGAGTTTTGGTCAAATCTGCAAAAAAAAATTTGATGTTTTGAATGCTTCAAAACACAAAAAAAGGATTTTATTAATGAAACTATCGCGAAAAATGCACTTTAAAAGTTTTTTTTTTATTTGCTAGGTAATTAAAGATTTTGTTTGTTCATTTGATGTCTGTCAATTAAGTGTGACAGGACTAAGACAACATGGTAACAAAATAGTTTCCTAAAATGCATTTATCATAGTCATAGCGTAACGGGCTAAAACGGTTTTAGAAAAAAATATAAATTTCT
>JALPQI010019688.1:0-19013 GCA_025490895.1 Thaumatotibia leucotreta | reverse complement strand
GATGCCACGCGAATTTGAACTGTGTATCTTTGGACTGATGTGAGACTGTTGGAAAATCACTTCCCTGATATTATAGAGTTTTATGTTACGTTTTTGGGGTAGTCAAATCTAGACCAAGTGTCAGTGTGACAGTGTTCCAATTTGAAGTTGATAAAGGTACAACACAGAACCTTGTAGTATTGCGAAAGCGAAAAGACTGACCGGCTAATCGCTGTGAGTTTTGGTTGACAACCAACGATAATTCTCTTCAAACAATCTTCTATTGCATTACGATATTAAGCTCTGTTTGCGTCATACTCGCTCAAATAGATTATCTAATTAATTGGGAGCCAATTAAGCCTATATTGCCGTAGCAACCTAAAACATAGCTATAAAAAGGCTAAATTACACAATACGATTATGACAACAAGGTTACGATCACTTAATGTAAAACGAGACACATTCACTCAAAAACCTTATCAAGTTTTAGGGGGTTTGACAGTCGGTCATATCGATGAACATTTACTACGAGTCCAATATCCGAATATATTGTTCATCACACTTGCTCGTAAATGCTGATTTTATAAGCAGGCATTCATGAACGTAATGAACTTTATTATGCCCATGGTCGTAATGACTTTTTTTTTTATTTTCATACAACATTACGTCGCACTAGCAAGCCGCCCGCTGCCCACGCAGGCGGGCGGCGGCGGCGGCGCGCGCTGTGCCGGGACTTCTGTTATTATTAAAATGATAAAAAGACTGTTTTTGAGAAATGATTTAGTCCATTTTAGAGTAGTTTTGTGATAATATATTGTTTAATTTACTTTTTTTGCAACAGAGGTTTGATGAAAAGCATTGTGTGTGCCACGGGCGGTACAAGAATTATGAACTCGTGTGAAGTAAAAGCCCGCGCCTTCGGCTTGGGCTTTACTTTCACACTCGTTCACAATTTCTTATTTACCGCCCTTAATACACAATGTACTATTATAGAACAGAAGTTTTTTTATTGCGATTGAGATTTTTAATCTGTCAATGATTTTGGTCTTAATAAAATTGATAATGAGCCTGCCTGTAAATTTTTGTTTAATATTCTGATAAGGTAATATTTATGTCGCGGTGAGATTAAACATTTACCCCTTAGTCATAAAAGCCTCCTAACTTAACAAGTGTTGTTTCTCCCTTTCAGTCTTACTGACTTGTCTGCAAGAGTAAAAGAGATAAACAATATTTAGCGGCTTGTTAAGAGGCGTGTGTTTATAAGGGGGTTATTCTTTTACAGAGTTACGGGATTTTCATCGTTTCTGTATAATATGTTGATCAAGAACTGTGGAGAGACGTTTATGCCTTTCGTGCCGAGATTATTGAACAGAACAATTTATAAGGACCAGGATAAGTAGAAGAAAGAGAAGATGTTTCCATAGCAGTGGTGCAGCATAGGCTTAAATTAGACTGCGTTATGGAATAACAAACTAATCGACAAAAAATAGAAAAAAATGATTTTAAATGCAGGTCGAATATCGGTATAAACAATACCTACAAATTTTGTAGCCAGTAATCAATATAATCATGTCTTAAGCCTTATTTTACGAGATAGAATTAAGCGACAGGGCTGAGCGCTAATCAATTACGTTAAAAAGAATGAAGCGCCAAAGTTTATTTTATAAAATAAAGGTACATTTTTTTATGTGTAAACGAATTGAGCGCCTAAAAAATGGTGTGCTTAAATGCAATACCGAATTAACTCCACATGTGTTTCCGCATACCTATAAGTTGGGACCCTTTAAACGAAGCGTGAAGAAGCATCTAGCGGGCCAGCAAGGCGGTGGCAACTAACAGGTTACTGATTGTCTCCTGTTCGTTGCCGCCGCGATTTGGGCTCTACTTTTCACTTACGATCAGGTGGAGTGGAGCCACTTTGTTGTGCCAACATAAAAAAAAAAAAATGAGGGTGTCGCTTAATTCGTTGTTACTATAATATATCTTGAATCATACGATCATTTCACTATTTTTTGCCACAAGCAGTGAATCAAGCGCCAAATATGTTGCTTAGAACGTTGTTCCTGTTATTTATGAACGTTAATGAATAAAATATTATTTTTTTTACTTGTAACTGTACTTTTAAAAACATTTACAGTGAAAACGGTAGTTTTTAATTTAAAAATGCACTTTCTACACTCAATTCATATTTCCAATCTTTTGAGCTTCTTTTCTCTTGACCAATAGTCGCTTGATCACTTATTCCATAACATTGTCTATGTCCAATTAAAATGAATAAATATTAAAAGGAGTATTTATTAATCAATCTCAATTTGGAGCTCGTTTTAATAAATGTATCATTTCCTAGTGTTCGTAGTTCAAACTTAACTTATTTTGGTGTTTCCGTCTGTAATTTATTCCTGATTATTTTTAATTACACACATCGCAAAATGACGAATTCTAAAATATTGATAATATTATTTGTATGTTTCGTGTGATTCTTCTCACTTTAGTTTGAACATTCACCGCGAAACCAGCGTAGATCAATCTTTTTACCAAATCCCTGAAATAGTGAAGCAAGTTTTCATGGGAAATTTCTGACCACATGCGGAAAACTAAAATAAATTCTGAATGAACTGATTTTTTGCATTAATTTGGTTTGTTTTAAGTAAGTAGGTACACACTAGAAACTTAGTGTACATATTGTTCTTATGCGGAACTTTACTTTCAGTAAAATCTCATGGGTAAACCTGCTCCAACGTAGACTGCATCATCCCTTACCAGCAGGTATGATCGATTCATAGTGATCAAACGCGTACCTATTATGAATAAAAAAAAATATTATGAATTTATTGATAAAAACATTTAATAATAATAATTACGAAAATTTCAAAAATAATCAACAGTTCCGATCTCGATGACCTCAACTAAGTTACTACTTAACTTTAGTTGAGGCCTTGTAGAAAAGTTCCCATAATTGTATCTTAAAATATTTGTCTATTTTCAGTAGATCACGATTCATATTTTGATCAGTTCTTATGTATGACGGCCTTTATACAACGCTACAAACTACTTTAGACTTAATTGGACAAAAAATAACGATATTTTTTTTTCAGTTTTACATGCCTCCAAGTAAAATTCCTGTTACTTAAGCTACCAATGTAGATGCAGAGTTACAGACCAGAATCTTATGTGCTAGAATTCCTCACAAAGTTTAAGTTTTAAACTTGGTCGTATATTCACGAAGGCATCCCAGAATGTTCATTTGTGAGAAGACTTATTCAAACTTTTCTGCAAGTTTCTTAACACATCTAAGAATACTTTGTGAAAGTCTCAAGTAGGCGACTAGGGGAAGTATTTACACGATTTTTTTTCTATGCTTCCTTCTACCACTTTGTCGGTTTCATTAATATGTATACCTGTACCAAATTGTAAGTTTCTAGGACTAACGCCCACTGAGCTACGCTACGCATAGACAGACAGATATCGCGAAACTATAAGGAATCCCAGTTTACTAGGGTACCCTAAAACGTGCGTTTGACATTTACTTCGCAACTGATTGGCACTGGCTTTGCAACTTGATAATCGACAGATTAGATAGATAGGATAGATTACTTACTTTACTTATTTTATATCCTTTTTCACTAGGGCCGCAGACCCAAAAAATTGTCAATTGTCGATTTTGATACTTGTAGGTACTACTGTTTTATAATACTGTATGTAGGTACGCCCATTGAATTGGAGACACACCTTTTTTCGCGTCATTCGATATTCGACCGACTATCCTTCGGAATGTCATTACCATAATGTATACAGACTAATATTAGATACCGCATTGTATCATATCGCATCTTATCTATAAATGTTAGTCGTTCAGTAAAAATTTCCGCTTTGCAGCGTGCCAAAAAGGCACTGAGACATTTAATATGTGAATAGTTCCTTTTTTAGGGCAAGCTATAAAATGGAACGGTTCTTACTAAAACTCTCACAAATTACGCAGCATTTACGAGTACGTGCAAGGTCACTAAAGCTCATTGCAATTTAAAATCATCACATGATTATTAACTGTTACATAGTATAATGTGTAAAACTCACAATACTCTGGTCGTAGACTTGGATGAATCTGGATGATTCCACGTAAGAGTATAGACAATGTTGAAGCAATTAAACTAATCACTTGCGTGTTTATTTAAAAACTGTGTATCTGTGTATCAACAAAAGGTAATATAAGTTTTTAAGATAAACATGGTCATTCACGTTATTAGTATGACTTAAAACGGGATTAATTGTAGTGTGATTAAACGAGTATTCATCTAGAAATGATTAATAATTCAACTTGCATCATAAGTATACAAAAAGACGATGAAATGTTCACTTTAATTACAGTTACATGAATTTGTCCAGATGATACGTTCCGATTTGTGGCAATCGACGCATTTGATACCATCTAATGGTTGAGGTGATCTGTGTTACCATACAATTCATTGAACCAATGTGGTTTATCAAGATTGATACACGATATCTTAATGTGCACTGTTTACAATGAACCAATGCCAATGTCGAGTGAGCTATTGCATAAATTATACGGGTGATTTGTTAGTGGTATGTGCTGCAAAAGATAATAATAATGTGGGAGTTAAACGATTTAATGTAACGTGAACGTAACTTCACAGTCAATATTCTATATATTCGTGCTCAAGTGTAGGTAACTACTTATCATTTAATTACTCAGTAAGTAATAAGTATTTATAAAAAAATGTTGTTGTTGATACGAGTTTTTATAACCGACTTAACTGCACACATTTTAAAGGAATACAAATAAATCATGGTACATCTTACACAAATTGACCTAGTCCCAAGGTAAGCTGAATTAAGGCTTGTGATGTTGGTACCAGGCGACGATAGGTATATATAATAGATATAGGTATACTTAATTACATAGACATCCATTACCAACGAACAAGTATTTGTGATAAATAAATACACAAATAATGCTCTCGCCGGATTTCAACCCAGAATCTCCAGCTTTGTAAGCAGTGTCACTATTTACCAACATGTCACTTTTTAGGATGAGTATAGTGGGCCCAAAGTTGATATGGTTATATTGTTTTGTATTACACCTTTCGATTCCATCATCAGACTAGATTCTTGATATCATTATAATTATTGCGTTACTATCTAAATCATATTAAGTATACTGCAGCTCAA
Organism: Thaumatotibia leucotreta; assembly: GCA_025490895.1. NCBI lineage: Eukaryota > Metazoa > Arthropoda > Insecta > Lepidoptera > Tortricidae > Thaumatotibia > Thaumatotibia leucotreta. The sequence continues at coordinate 13,847 of JALPQI010019688.1, read as the reverse complement.
TAAAATTAGTACAAGATCCCACGCGAACCTAAGGGTACCTAAGAGATTTTATTGTGTTTTTTACACGACTGCCAAAAGGAGAGTATATGTGTTCAGTCCCTATGTATGTTTCATATTTTCTTTAAACGCGCAGATCTTCGCGACCGCTTAACCGTTTTTAATGGTGTAAGGTATCATTAGAATCCTCGTGACGTCGCGGGTAACATAGGATATGTGACGTCACGTTAAAAACAATATGGCGGCCTAAAAATTCAATATTATCTAACCAAAAAAAATAAATATGAAAGAAATCTATCGAGTTTGGTATCAAAATGAAGAGCTTTAAACAACGATTACGAAAATGTATATAACTTATATTTTTGTTACTTATTCTAGAAAAGCCAGTTTCATTAAAATACAATTAAAGCGCAAAGAATAATGTGTCATCTAAATGCTATGATTTGGGTATCAAATTAAAGCATTTTGTATGCCGATTGCAAATATATATATAAGTTATATGTTTAAGTATATGTTTGAAGAGAAAACTCAAAATGTTCTACATCGCACTATTGAAGTTTTTCTTCAATGCCTGAGCCGTGACAGGACTGTCACCCTTGACACATCTTCTTGAACGCTAAGAAGTGTGTATGAAACAGATAGATTGTATGTACGCGCTTGTGGTCAAGGAGTAAATTGCACGGCTGCTACGCAGCGGTCGTGGGTTCAATCCCCGGCTCGTAACCGATGAGTTTTTCAAATAAAACTTATATACGATATATGGTTTGATATACAGTACCGGTCAAAACTTTAAGTGCACTCCATGATTGCGATACAAAATAGACTTTCGGGCGATATTTTTTTTTCAGTGTTAGCAGTAAAATTTCAAGAGCTAGTTAATATTAATTTCCCATAGAATCTGAACAATTTTATACATTGGATCCGATAATAATTCATAGGCAAGTGAAGTTGTCATATTTTGATGATGACATGACTACCAAAAGCTGCCACAGCTGCCTCAGTTGTCTGAACTGTTCGAAAGTAACGGTTAATAAGAAATAGCTCAATAATCACAATCAGTCCTAATTACGAGTAGGTGTATTAGTTGGAAATAAGTGTCGACTTGAATGCTGGAAAAATGATCTATAGCCCAAACAGTCGATTTCGTATCAAAATCGTGGTGTGAACTTAACATTTAGTCCAGGACTGTACAAAAAGTGCTTTACGGTGAAGAAAAAACATCGTGAGGGAACTTGCTTACATCTGCGAAGAAATTCAAGGATGTATGAGAAGTTCCCAACAAGTATTAGGCCGAGAATGGCCAAAATACAATATCAAAACATATAAATAAATATCTAAATAATAAATATCTTGGGACATCTTACACAAATCGACCTAGTCCCACGATAAGCTCAATTAAGGCTTGTGATGTGGGTACCAGGCGACCATATATATAATAGATAGATACATATAGATACTTAAATACATAGACAGCCATGACCAAGGAACAAATATTTGTGATACATAAATACACAAATACTACCCTCGCCGGGATTCGAACTCGGAACCTCCACCTTCGTAGGCAGCGTCACTACCAACTAGGCTACGGAGGTTGTCAAAATAACGTACGATATAGTTCGCATATCAGGAATGTCCCTAAAATACAATCACAATAGCAATTGTAGCCAAATAAAATTGCTATACGTCTTGTAACATGCGCATAAAATTTAAAACTTGAAATATCTTAGCAATATGATATATTAATAATTAATATCTTGAAATATATTAATAATATGTACCTACGTAGTTTGCGAGATAAGACTTTTAATATGGGTCGGTTTTTTTCATCCAAAATATGAGCCTACAATTTTTGTTAAATGTCAAATTAGTAATTAAGCAAACGATAGGTACAACAACGTCATCGTCACTAGAAAACGAGCATAGTCAGACATATGGTGCTGGAGAGGAACACTAAAGGGGGGGCGGGGGGCAAGGTTTTGAACGTTCTGCCGTTGGTTTTTGGCCAGATCAGGGTCAGATTTCCGCTTAACATTTGCGCAGGGGAGTTGGTATGAATGAAGGCAGGTTGGCCTGGAAACTTCAGTCTCACGCAGCTCGCAGGCAAGCGCGCTGGGTGGCCGCACTCCAGGCCTTCGGCCCTATGCATTTTCAGCCTCCGCATTTTCTCAAAAAGATTTTTCGGGCCTGTGGCCCTGAGATTCGTTCTAATGCTACTTTTCCATTGTAAAGCAAAGGAGCGCTGGGCTCTGGTAGCTTGCAAGACACTTCGGGCCTTCGGCCTTACGCGGAGCACGGTTTACAGCCTTCGCAGGTTGTGGAAACGATCGTCGGGTCTGCAGATCTCCGATTCGTTTTCATGTTACACTATTCCATCACGTAGTGTGGTAGCGCTGGGCTCTGGCTTCGATTGTTAAGGCAGTTAAGAAAGACGGTTGTACCGCTTGGGCTCGCTCGTCGGGACTCCGACCATCGGGCTTGCGCTTGAAGCACCCCGATAGTTACGCTCCAGTCTATGCCTCTGACCCCGGTGGTCCGAGCTGGGGGCTCGGCTTTTGGCCTCGCAAACCAGCGCTTCTCTAAGGAACGATTCGGGCCTTCGGCCCTACGCGGAGTACGTCCTACGGCCTTTGCAGGTTGTTGAAACGATCGTCGGATCCATTTTAACGTTTCACTATTCCGTCGGCTGATGTGGTACTGCTGGGTTTTAGCGGCTCGGCCTTCCGCCTCGCGAACTAGCGCGTCTCTGAGTGCCGCTTTTGGCTCTACGCGGAGCTCGGCGTTAAGTCTTCGTTGGAGTTCGAAGCGAACCGTTGCACGCTTGGCCCTCCGGTTCGATTATTAAATTAGTTGGGAGGGACGGTTGTACCATGTGGACTCGCTCGTCATACCTTGGGCCCTACGCGGATGTCGGTTTTTTAGATGCTGGGGTATTTGAAGAAGCATCGTAGTTCAATTTTCTCGCAACTCGGCCTTCGGTCTCGATTTAAATTTGCAAGTTACGTGCTTGGGCTCTCGAAGTGAAGGTCGAGGCCTCCGCGAACTCAGTTTTCGGCTTCCCACCCTGAAGCTCGCCCTACGGACTCGCTCAACATAAATTTAAACTCATTCCAGTAATGTTCCGGCCCTCACTTGGCGTGCCCTTTGGATTCGCCCAAAATTAGCGGGATGGGAACTCCTCGGGCCCCCGGGGTGTAGCTTAAGCCCTCTGCGAAATCGGTTTTTGAAATTCTAACGAACTTTAAGGAATGTCCAGATTCACTAAAAGGTTTCAAATAAATAAATTAATTAAAAAATTAAAAAACACGACTGCCGTTTTAAGCGAACTGAAAAGTAACAAATAATTCCTTTTTCAGGTTAATTCTTGTTAGCGTATCTACATAATAATAGGCGCTTGTCTTATTACTTACTATATTTTGTTTCGATTGCAGTCGGGGAACCTTTCATTGCGGAAAATATAAATATATGGAGGTTCCCCCACTGCAATTGAAACAAAATCTAGTAAGTAATAAGACAAGCGCCTATTATTATGTAGATACGCTAACAAGAATTAACCTGAAAAAGGAATTATTTGTTACTTTTCAGTTCGCTTAAAACGGCAGTCGTGTTTTTTAATTTTTTAATTAATTTATTATAACTGAATAATAGTCAGTAGCAACCTCTGTTTAGATTGTAAAAGGTACTCTTTGGTTGTTAGACTGTTTTTATTAGTATCCTCTATGTCACACAATTGTCTATGTAAATAATTTGAAATTTGAATATATTGCTTTTGCCATTCTGCAACCGACACGACAACATCTTTTCTTTATAGGTCATGTCCCAGTAACGTAAATTTAATTTAATTTTATTCTCGGAATTTAAACTTATCCGTAGGGTTGTGCAAGTTTATTTCCTGGTGAGAATTGTTATGCTGCGCTAGTGTATTTAGTGTGAGTGTGTGAAATGTCGTCGTCGTTGAGCACTAATTATGCCGTAAGTGTGCCTAAACTAAAAGGGCGTGAGTATTATGCAGAGTGGGCTTTCGCGGCGGAAAACTTTCTTGTTTTAGAAGGGACTTCAGCGTACATGACAAGTACGGAACCTGAAGACGCCGCTGTTGACGCGAAAACCAAAGCCAAATTAATCTTAACGATTGACCCGTCGCTTTACGTGCATATTAAAGAGGTAACAACAACGAAGGAGCTTTGGAACAAGCTAAAGAAATTGTTTGATGACTCAGGATTCACAAGGAGGATTAGTTTGCTGAGAAACCTCATTTCGATTCGTCTGGAAAATTGTTCCTCTATGACGTCTTATGTCTCGCAAGTCATAGAAACTAGTCAAAAGTTGAATGGTACGGGCTTTAAGATTAATGATGAATGGGTCGGATCGCTACTTTTAGCTGGATTATCCGACAAATATTCGCCAATGATAATGGCGATCGAGCATTCAGGTATATCCATATCTGCTGATGCGATAAAAACCAAATTGATGGATTTGGAAGAGGACAGTGGCGACGTAAGTGGAGCATTTGCGATGTTTCGGAAAAAGAAGTTTGGTCACAACACTAGTGGGACCAAAGACAATTTTGCTCATACGTCAAAGTCAAACTCAAATTTTTCAAAACAAAAGATGATCTGTCACAAATGCAAAATGCCGGGTCATATTCGTAAATATTGTCAATTGAGTGAAAACAATATGAGTTCAACTGATAGTAAGTTGCGAGAACATAAAGAAAAAATTGCGTTCAGTGCAGTGTTCATGAGTTCCGATTTTGGGAAGGACGATTGGTATGTCGATTCGGGCTCAAGCTTTCATCTCACTCCAAACGAGAACTGGATGAAAAACATATCAAGCGAGCTTACTACGACCGAGATTGTAGTTGCGAATAAAGAAAAGATGCCCGTGAAATGCTGTGGCGATGTGATGATTACGACATTCACAATGAAGTGTGAATATGAAGTCGTGGTTGGAAATGTTTTGTGTGTCCCAAGTTTGACAACAAACCTGTTATCTGTCAGCGAGTTAATTAAAAACGGAAACACAGTAAAGTTTACGAAAGTCGGTTGTTATATTTACAATAAAAATGGAGAGCTTGTTGCGACAGCGTGTTTAATAAATGGTGTATACAAGTTGAACGTCAAGGATGTTTTGGGAGCTGCTGCAATGGTGTCAGGAGAGACATGGCATCGTCGTCTCGGACATTGCAACAGCAACTATTTGAACAAACTGCAGGACGCCGTGGAAGGGCTCACACTTGACAGTAAGATAGATATTTCTAAGTCCTCATGTAAAGTGTGTTGTGAAGGAAAATTGACACGTTTGCCCTTTCCACAGAGTAACACCAGATCTACAGAGCTGCTCCAAATTATACACACCGATGTCTGTGGCCCGTTTCAAAATGTTTCTCTTGGAGGTTCCAGATATTATATTGTCTTTGTCGATGACTATAGTCGCATGGTGTATGTTTATTTTATAAAGAACAAAAGTGAAGCGTTTGATTGTTTTAAAAAATACAAAGCTTTGACAGAAAACCAGCTGAATAAGAAAATTAAAATTCTAAGAAGTGATCAAGGTAAGGAGTTCTGCAATAAAGATTTTGATAACTTTTTAAGTAAAGAAGGAATTATACATCAGAAGACAAATGCATATACACCAGAACAAAATTCTGTGGCTGAAAGAACCCATAGAAGTCTTGTTGAGAAAGCTAGATGTCTGTTATTTGATGCAAAACTGGAGGACAAGTTTTGGGCAGAAGCGACTAATACTGCAGCATATTTACTTAACAGGACTGTAGTATCAGCTCTGAATGGTAAGACACCTTATGAGGTTTGGACAGGCAGAAAGCCAGATCTTAGCCATCTCAGGATTTTTGGAAGTATTGTAATGATGCATATACCCAAGAAGAAGCGGCTCAAATGGCACAAGAAAGCCGAACAAGGGATATTTGTGGGATATCCAGATGAAATAAAAGGCTATAGAATATATCTTCCTAGAACCAATGACATCACAACCAGTCGAGATGTGGTGGTGATGGAGAACCCTATGTCAGAAATTACCACAGTTGAAATTGAAGAAAAACCCATCTCGGAGAAGGTAAAAGATAGGATGTCATTGGATTCAGCAGGGGATGTTTCGAATATTTCAGGGATTTCAGGTAGTGATTATTATGATGTTGATGACACATATCAGCCGGAGGAAGAGGATTCTTCAGACTCAGCTTGCAGTATCAATAATGTTGTGGAGGTTGACCCTGAGGTGAGGCGTTCCGAGAGGCAAAGGCGCGCACCAGAGAGGTATGGTTTTTCAAATACTTGTATAGGTACAGAAACTGGTGCTGATATCTGTGATCTTACACTTGAAGAAGCGCTGGAAGGTCCAGAGAAAGCTCAGTGGTTGGAGGCCGTACATGATGAACTGCAATCCTTTGATGACAATAAAGCCTGGGAACTCGCCGATGCACCCAAGGACAGCACTATTGTGAAATGCAAGTGGGTATTACGTAAAAAGTATGAAAGTGACAATTCAGTGAGGTTTCGTGCCAGACTTGTAGCCAAAGGTTTCACTCAGAAAGCTGGTGTTGACTACACAGAAACTTATTCACCCGTTGTCCGGCATACAACTTTACGGCTATTATTCTCTTTAGCGGTACAGTTAGGATTAGAAGTTACTCACTTAGACGTAAAAACAGCTTTTTTAAATGGTGAGTTAGAGGAAACTATATATATGCAAATTCCTGATGGTTTTGATTGCCCTGAGAGTTCTAAAAAGGTTTTGAGACTTAGAAAGGCTATTTATGGTCTAAAGCAGGCTTCTAGAGCCTGGAATAAGAAAGTAGACACTTGCTTGGTTGAGAATGGTTATGCGAAATCCAAAATAGAACCTTGCCTATATACAAAACTTAATGGTGATCGCAAAACCATTGTCACAGTCTATGTGGATGACTTTTTTATTTTTTCAAATGATGACAATGAATGTAAACAAGTCAAAGACATGTTGTCAAGCCATTTTCAAATTAAAGACTTAGGACAGGTGAAACAATGTCTAGGAATGAATGTTACATTTAATAAACTGGAAGGTTCAATCACTTTGAGCCAAGAAAAGTACATTGATAATTTGTTGGAAAAGTTTCATATGACTGATTGCAAAACTTTTGATACTCCAATGGAAAATAAGTTGCATGTTGATTCAAGTCAAAATTTAAATAACGAAGTACCATATCAGCAACTTATAGGTAGCTTAATGTACTTATCAGTTTTGACCAGACCCGACATAACTTATTCTGTAAGTTATTTAAGTCAATTTAACAATTGCCACACCAATGAGCATTGGTCTTATGCTAAACGGATCTTAAAATACTTAAAGAAAACTAAGAAACTTGGTATTAAGTATTCTAAGAATGGAAATTCGGAAATTAAAGGTTTTGTAGATGCGGACTGGGCTAGTGACACTCGTGATAGGCGGTCATACACTGGATTTTGTTTTTTAATGTCTAACGGTGTTATATCATGGGAATGTAAGAAGCAAAAGACAGTAGCTTTATCAACTTGCCAGGCTGAGTATATGGGTATTTCGGAAGCTTGTAAAGAAGCAGTGTACTTAAGGAACCTGCAATTCGAAATTACCAATAAAATGTATACTTTGAACCTGTTTAATGACAATCAGAGTGCACTTAAGCTGTCGTCAAATCCCGTGTTTCATAAAAGGTCGAAGCATATCGACATTCGCTACCACTATATTAGAGAGTGTGTTTCGGACAATTTAGTTAAGTTACATTATTTGCCCACAGCTGACATGCCTGCTGATTTGCTCACAAAAGGTTTATGTGCAAAGAAGCATTATAATTTTGTTAATGCCTTAGGCATGGTTAATCTTTAATTTGTTTTACTATTATTAGTGATAGTGGGGGTATTGTGTTTTTATAACTGAATAATAGTCAGTAGCAACCTCTGTTTAGATTGTAAAAGATACTCTTTGGTTGTTAGACTGTTTTTATTAGTATCCTCTATGTCACACAATTGTCTATGTAAATAATTTGAAATTTGAATATATTGCTTTTGCCATTCTGCAACCGACACGACAACATCTTTTCTTTATAGTTTTGAACGCATTTGATAGATTTACGGATATAAAATACAGGACATTACAATAAATCATGAAACAGCGTGAGATTAACGAGCTCCAGAAATAAATTATTTCCCAGTGTCTTGCGGTGCAAATAATGATCTCGATGTTCTGAAGTCTTAATAAAGAATAAATTCAGTATAGCCAATAGTACAGCCCACCGGGTGTTTTTCTAACTTGCTTTTTAGGTTACAAATGTTGGAGGAAGGCTTTTCTACACGAGTATCTGCTGCGACCATTTATATAACATGGACGTCTAATAACGCCAGCTCAAAAATGCCCCACAAAGACAATTGTTCAATTGGCTTTGTAAAGTTTTCTGAAGATATAAATACTATATTTTTCTGATAGCCGTTGTCTTAAGGTTCAAGAAAATGCGGCTCTTTTATTTTTATTTCCTATAAATTATAATAATCTTTTTTTAAGTGAGTGAGGTGACGTTTGTGCAGTTTAATGGATGAATACAATAAATAATAATCCTGTCTACGTCAATGTCACTCGTGTCATTCTATTTTTTTTCCATTGTACTTGTTGCAGACAAAAGTAAAATTGTTGCAAAAGTACTATACCAAAATAATTTCATGACGGGAGCAGGAAAGTGTCACCTTCTGTACATAAGTTAACGTTTAATGAAAAACAGTGAATACATGACAATATATGTATAATAAAACAAGTCTCTTTAACTATCAGAAGTATCAAAGTGTTTATTTTTTAATATTAAACGGATGGCTTTAGACATTGATTATATTTTTACCAATCGTGAAATATAATATAACTTCTAAATCCAAAGTTTGAATTTTAGACGAACAATACACGTGACTGACAATTGAACCAACCATGGACAGATATGCCCGAAAAAATTTATTAATATAAGATATTTTCTAATATGTTATTCTTTTATTTTATACAACAGTGAGAGAACCTTTATTTCAGAAATCAAGTAGGAAGCTTTCGTGCTAAAGAATAAAAATCTTGACAATGAAAACGGTTTTGTGCAGGTCAAAAAGACGTTAGGTCTATAATTTATAGAAACAAATATTTAAGTTATGAGCTCTATTAATCCATTTGCTACTGATTAGGAATTAATATAGATTTCTATCCTATTACCAAACGCGTTGCTATGGAAAAATTATACATACTTTAATAATATTTTTTCGCAATCAACTAAATAATAATGTTGGTGTATGTGCCGTTCGCATGATCTAAGCTAAAGTTCAGATATAAATAAACATCAAGACTTCTGATTGCTATCACAAATAAAATATAAATAGGCAAATAAGAAGTTTTGTAACTAAAGTTGGTGATTAAAGAACGAAGTTTCTAAAGACAAGTAATTAAATTTACTCCTAAATTGGTTGAGACATTATGGATAGTATCAATCACAGCTGAATATTTTAGGATAGTCTAATATCATTTCAACCAAACTCAACTAAGAACAATCTCGAAAGACAAAGCTTCTGTTAAACCGCACTCAAATCGTTTGGGAGTTACATTGAAATACACTTAGAATATATCAATATTATTATTTTCATAGTTCGACAGCTATATGTCACATCATCATCATCATTTCAGCCAAAAGACGTCCACTGCTGGACATAGGCCTCCCCCAATGATCGCCAATATGACCGGTTCTGCGCTGCTTGCCTCCAGCGGGTTCCCGCGACCCTGACCAGTACGTCGGACCATCTTGTGGGAGGTCTACCCACACTGCGTCTTCCTGTACGTGGTCGCCAGTCCAGCAGTTTCGGGCCCCATCGGCCATCTGATCTTCATATGTCACATAATAATCACTAAAGTCTTGATGCCATTTTACTTGGTTTTTGGTACTGACCAAGAATTTGTACTTTTTATTTATTCGTTACAAAATAACCTACTATTATCCATAAAATGTCATTCATCATCATCATCATATCAGCCAAAGGACGTCCAGACATCCACTGCTGAACCTAGGCCTCCCCAAAGATTTCCAAAATAACCGGACCTGCATTCAGCAGACTCCTGCGACCTTCACCGGATCAGCAATCCACCTTGTCTTGGGCCTACCCACGCGGCACCTTTCGGGACGTGGCCGCCTTTCGAGAACCTTTCCGCCCCAACGGCCATCGGTTCTATGTGCATGCCCCGTCCACTGCCACTTCAGTTAAGATCATAATAATAGTGAACTAATTACTGAGGGATTTTATAGAATCTAGAAATTTATGGACCATTATTGTTGTCATAATTTTTATGTTGTGCTTGTCAAATTTTTTGCGGTAATAAGCACCTTGATGACGAAAATTAGAAAAAGTGCCCTTGTACCCCTTGTATGGCACATTTACCTGTAGGTCATAAGTAGGATTTATGACTTGTACAAAATTAAATATAAGAAAAAAGTTTGTAGAATATTTTGTCTTAATCACATTAACTCATTTGTGTACACTTAATATCTTAATATCTTGATAACTTAATATCGGGTAAACTAGAAGCAAAATATACGAAAGGCAGTTCCTGGCGCTGGCCGGATTATAATGCAATGCTAGGATGATGCTTTGGCTTAATAATCATTAATAATGCCTTTTATTATTTTATTGTGGCTAAATAAAACTGTGGCTTGATCTACATCGAAGCAATATTAATTGTATCAATTCTAAAGCCTATTTATGTAGGTGCCGAGAGGTTTATTTAGTTTAGCAGCAAAAACCTAATTTCTTTGAGAGGCCCTTTTATTATCTGTGATGTTTCGAGGTTGAATAATAAATGTCATTATGCAAGAAGCTAAGGATGGTCTTGCAAATAAGCCTCTTAGAAATCTGACCTAGTCTTTCTTTAAAAATACTTTTGACAACTGGGGTTTTCGTTAGGTAGGTAGTTTAAAATAAGATTTTAACCTAGACGAAATGTCACAAATAAGGTAATAGGTACGTGCGTATTTTAGTACTCAGGAGATTTCAAGTTTCGCACAACGTATTTGAAACTGGTGTTTGAAATCTCAAGGAATGGCTCAAGATTATATTTTGCAGGACTTTCTAATAGGTGAACATGATCGAAAAAAAACTCTTTAAAATATTTTTTCTAAATCAGGTCTTCATCATGAAAATTGATTGAATGGCTTTGAAATACCGAATACGATCATTATTTACGAATATAATACAGGCCTCAACAAATTGTAGTTATTCATAATACGAATTTATGACATAAAAGCACTGATTCTCATATTTTTCATAATTTGTCCAAAAAGTTCAATTTAAATAGCGGTGCATCCCTCTCGTTTTTAGATGGAAGGCATAAAAGTGTCTCTTTCAATTGGGCTTTGTTTTTTATTGTTGTTGTTTTTCTGGCCATTTCTCCGCAACTCGACATCATACTTGCCTATTATCCGTGATCCCAACGCTGGCCCGGTACTTGTTTGGGACTTCATATACAACCTTGAATTTCTTCGCAGGAGTATGCGGGTTTCCTCACGATATTTTTCTTCACCGTAAAGCACTTGTGAATATTAAACAAGTGGGCGTGGTTTATGGGAGCGCTGGTATCCTCTTAATTATAGTTTTAGAATAGAGTCGAAAAATAATTCTGGTCTTCAATCTTTGTAAAATATTACATCAGTCTTATATAAAAATTATTACGTATACATTTCTTTCAGTACTTACTTGTTGTTAATAAAATAATATAAAACGTAGTTTCAGTAGTTGAGTCTTTTTCTGAATAAAGATATAAGTATTCTTGCCCTATTCTGTCTTGTATTGTTTTAATGATGTCTATTCTTTGTTTCAGATTGCCGACGAGAAACATAACGTATGACGAAACATGGAGAGTCTAGGCAACAATACCACATCATATGACGATGAACTGCGCCTTGAAACGTGGCCTATAGAAGAATGCATAAGATTGGCGATAATAAATAACACAAATCAGACAAACCTAAGTGAAATGGTTTATCTATACAACGACACACGCTTAAAATGCTTAGAACATTCACCGGTGTTGCAAAAAGGGACGTTAATAAAAGCTAGCGTGCTTTTAGTAATAGCAGTATTATCATTTTTTGCAAATATTGCTTTAATAATAAATATCAAAAAAGGCAAAAGAAGCAGAGGTCGAGCTCGGCCATCTTGGACGGCGATTTACAGTCTAATATTTCAACTTAGTATCGCTGATTTGTTTGTAACTTTATTTTGTATTGGAGGAGACGCCGCTTGGATGTTAACAGTACAGTGGTACGCCGGAAATGTGGGATGCAAGCTATTTAAGTATCTTCAAATGTTTGCCCTATATTTGAGCACTTATATTTTGGTGTTGATTGGCATCGATCGATGGCTGGCTGTCAAATATCCAATGAAGAGTGTGGGAACGGCAGTGAGAAGTAGACGAATGGTCATTTGTGCTTGGATGTTCAGCTTCTTATTTAGCATACCGCAGGTAAGTTTTATATCTAGTTATTGAAGAAACAATTAAAACCTGTGACATTAATATAGAATGACAGCTAAAGTTAAGTACTTAGGTATCAAATTAAAACTAAAATAAATTTAAAAAGTCTGTCCAGCATCCTGGTAGTGCAGCGTTACTTTTAGTGACAAAACTAAATAAACTTAAGCAATAAAATAAAACTAAAACAAAAGTGACCTATCAATTAAAAACTAAATAAACCTAAAAAGTAGGGCCTCCGCGGCGTAGTTCTAAGGATGCTGGCAGCATTACCTGCTGTTTCACGATGCTTACGCATTGAGCATGGTACTTAGCTGCCAGCACGGCGAACACCAGTTACGCCAATAAGCCGGTTGTAGAACTCTTTAAAAAATGTATTTGTGCTGGGACCCCACAGACCCAGGGTCTCAACTCCGAACGAGCTGAATGTGTAGCTGAGACCCGAGCATTTTTTTTTACTTCGAATCTGCACCCTCCTGTTGGTCGCAATTTGTGCTTATTTCAAATAATTTCTGACTATATTTATATATTTAATTGAACAAATGACTACAAAGATAACCTACTAAGGGCTACCATAGGAAAAAAATATTGAACATAATAATTATTTTGATCCAAAAACCTAATATTAACTATTGACAATTCATCAGTATCAATGGTAAATTTTCTTTAATTATAAATATGAGATATCATAATACCAAAGAAAAAATCGAGTTCAACAACGCGAGAGGTCAGATTTCTACCTATATACCTAATCTACCTATATAATACTCACCTAACTTGTTGATTTAAAAATCTAACTCTTTATCAACTTCGACTGATGTTTATCTTGAAAGAAATTACTGATTCGAACATTGTAAGCGACATTTTTATGTACCATTGCACGTTGCCTTGCCACCAAAGTTTAATGGAATTAGATCTTAATTTATACATTTTAATATCATTCCTGAATATATTATATTATTTGAAAATATATCAATATCATTCATTGAATGTAATCAGTAGTCGACGGAATAATTTCTTGCGACTTTTGAATGTCCCTTGATTAGCAAAAACGCTTACAGGGTCGCATTTATTTACTTGATGTCCTTTACGGCCGTCTAATTAAATTTACGTAAAACAGGAACCAACCGCTCTTTAGTTGCTAATTTTACTGGAGCAGTCAAAAGTTCACAAAGCCCGTCTTTAAATAGTATATTGAAAATTCCATTCAAACTTAGCAGAAAAGTACTACGGCTCATTCATCTTTAATTGTTTTATTTAGTAAACAACTTTCTAAACTAAAAGTGCACGTTTTCTAACGTAAACTGCTGAATCATATTAATAAAATTGTAAATTAAGTAATCCCA
>JALPQI010019687.1:0-18689 GCA_025490895.1 Thaumatotibia leucotreta | reverse complement strand
TCCTCTTGCGCTTAACTTGTCACCCTGTTGTTAATACCTACTCGTGTTATATTAGGTATTTAATCACTATAATCAGTAGTTTTGGATTAACTTTTACGATACACTTTAGAAAGTGAAAATCTTCGGTAAGTAGATTTTGATATTTTATTTGAATCTACGCGATATTCACATAGTTTGTAAAATAAATCAAATGTGAGTGGACCACATACATATTTAAATAGTATTATTCAATGTACTTAGTATTCGTACACCTTTTAGTCTTTTAAGACAATTTCTCGACAAGGGCTGCTTTTTTACCTTTTGTTACGGAACAATTGTCATAATTTGAATATTTCGATGGGTATTACGGCCTATTTACTTGACAATACTAATAAATAACAGTATATTTTGGGGACAAGAGGATTTTAAAAATCGTGCGATGTATAACAAATGCACCGTACGTCTATATACATAGGTAATTATATAATTAGGTACACTTCTCTTTTATCATAATTTAGGAATGCTTTATTGCTTAGGCGTTTGTATAGTTTACTTTGTTATTAAAAATAAGTGTAAGAAAATTTAGATATGTACATAAGTATAATTGTACGAATGTGTCCCAAACACGATTCAGAAACAATATGTAAAAAATATTCTAAATTTTATAATGATAAAATTGATAAACAGTACCGTATCCCTCTAAATCCATAAAAAATATCAGTGAAAATGCGTTCAACTACCTTTAGTAAATGTATAATGTTGTGTGTAACTTACGAGTAATGACACTAATAACTAATGAAACACAAAGCCAAAGAGGTATTAAAAATCGCATGGCAGAAACAGTACTTATATTAGGTACTCACTTCTTATCGTCCTTTTTTCCCATATCCGAGGAAAGTTATGTTACGGAAAGTCTGAATTTCATATGCTATAATGCCGCGCGTCGAAAAACTAACCGCACGCAGGCGCTTCGCTTGGGAAGTGGGACTATATTAAAGTATCGCCTGTCTAATATACACTGAATAGAAACATTAATAACTGCTTAATTTGTTAGATACGTACGTCGGACAAACAAAGGACTCATTGGACCCGAGCGCATGTGTAGAGATTTGTTTCAATCGTTTTTCAGCTTTATTTAGGTTTCTTTTCAGTATCTGTCAGGTCTAAGTCCTTTTCAGTATTTTTGGCGCTTCAGAGGTACCTACGTGCTACCTACCGATTGTATACGTCAGTACGTAGGTTAGGTACCTACTCTGTCGAATACTAATAAAAATAATTATCTTACCTTATCTAGGTATCTACGTATACTTACTTACTTTTATTGGGTTTATTTGAAATTGTGGTGGACACGTTTTAATGTTTAATTTAAATTATTTATTTGTCCAGCTCATTTAGTCCTGTCATAATTCTTCCTAGTCCTATGTGATACCTACACTTCGCTTTAGCCATGCATTTATGAGTAAGCAACACACTTAGGTGCAACTATCGCAATTACCAGTATGTGTATCGTATTGATATTACACGGTGGACAAGGCTAATAAATAAATGTAATGTTATGTAGACCAGTAAAATGTTCTGAGTACCAAGTGTTTAACACTTTCCATTTCAGGACTGTTTTCATATGGCCAGGAATTGTAGCTCTTTGTGTTTTATTGTACATATGGGTGATTTTTTTTTTCTGTCTGTCATTGCGATGGTTACGGTCGCCTGAGTCACGCTGGTTTTATGCAAAATTGTGCCACTTAAACTATACAAACATACATTATTCTGGTGTTAATAACGCCTTTCCTTAATGGGCCACCTACAAACATGAACTAAATGCATGCTCGCTTGTTGGACACACTTTAATTAAATATTACACTGCCCTTTATATTTTATGTAAACTATTAACACTTTGTTCGTCCATGAAACTGCACAAATGTCATCTCACTCACTTAAAAAAAGAATGTTAACAAATCATGGGACATAAAAATAAAAGAGCCGCATTTTCTAGAACCCTAAGACGACGGCTATCAGGGAAATAGTTATTTATTAACTTTATTATACAAGAGGGCAAATTCGTTGTTTAACTGTCGTGCCAATATTGAGACCTGAGGTAGCGAAAGATTCCAAAATTGAGCCACGAGCGTAGCGAGAAGGAAGAAGGTCTCAAGGCACGAGAGTTGAACAAACTTTGCCGTCAAATGTGATACAACTTTTTTCCCCTCATTATCGCGAGGAAATATGATTACAAATCTCATCCAAACGTAAATAAACTTAAAGAAACCATTTAAATCTCAATGTCGAAACGTATCGTAGAATTACTCCTGTATCTACTTAAATACCTATAACCAATGGCTTACAAAGTCACCGATGAGAATTGACCAATTTAACATGTGAGCTCCGATTGCACATGTTTACTACGGCCGTACAGATCCACTTATATTAGGCATTAGTGGGCCATAGGAATTAGAGCATGGTGAAATTACTTTATCCACAAGTTGGTGAAAGCGTTTTTACCCGCTCGTATTAAAGGATAAACGAGCGCTTTATGAGCTAGTGAGGGAAAAATATAATATTCATATCTGCAGAAAACTTTAGATACCCAATTGTGCGCATGGATTAAAAAAAAACCGACCAACGGCATGTCAGGCCATGCTCAGTGTAGGGTTCCGTAGTTGTTCAAAAACGGCTGGGCTGATTGTGTTCGAAATAGTATTAGTTTAAAGTATTCTATAATAAGCCCACTATTCATCATTTTTGAGCCCATCGATCAAAAGTAATAGTCTGGAGCAATTTAAAAAAGCAATTAGGTATCTCCGAAAATATTAATTTTAGATAAATACTTTAATTCTTAAAAAGAAGAAAGAGAGACCTTTTTCTTGATACCCCACACTATAGAATTAAAAAAGATAATATCCCCACTTAGAGGGAAGGTAACCAACTTTTTTATATTTTATTCTACCACTTTATCGACGTGAATTATACATAGGTATTTATGTGTCACCTGTGCCAAATTGCAAATTTGTAATACTAACGGCCACTGGGCTATACTGTGGACATGATGGAACTATACGGGTTCCTTGTTTACTACGGAACCCTAAAAACGAAGTAATTCGTTCTACTTAAATATGTACCTATAACATAAAATATTGTTTTTAACATTTTAATTTTGAACAATAACATGAGTAGGATGCTGAATTTTTGTATAACACTTACTAATACCGAAAAGCTGTTAAGGCACAAGATGCTCCCTTATCCTTTCATGACCTCTTTAGGCACTGGTCTCACCGCGAGCTACTAAGCTATGAACTATATTGGCTATAAACACGAACAAAACATACGCACTCCCGTGAAAAAAAACGAGACACGGCGATACTCGCCCGGCGGTGATAGCTGATAGCTGGGCGAGTATCGCCGTGTCTCTTTTATTTTCGTGTTTATAGCCGATAGTTCATATTAGCTTAGTAGCTCGCGGCGAGATCAGTACCTATGTATGTACCTGGGCCATACTAAAATTCCTGGGATTTTTATTTATTTTGTCCCTAGAAAAAAATCATAGAAATATTGTGAAATTGATTAACATCTACATTCTACACTATTTTATTAATCACCTCATTATTATTTAAAGTAGTAAGAAAAAATTACCTAATTTTTTGAGATTAGTAACATACCATAAATAACTTATCTTGAAGTAGGCAGGTTATCTACAACGAATTTTAGAATGACGCTCTATGTGATTATTCAAGGCAGTTCAGGATAATCATTTCACGTTAGAGCGTAATGTAAGTGACCAATAGGTAAAAATATGAATGCGTGTAATGACTCTAAGGAAATATGGCGATGTATAAAAATGACTTTGTATAATTTCGTCCCAATATAATTTTGACGGACTTATTTGACGGAATACAAAAATGTTGAGGTATAAAAATGCCGCAAATAGAGTGTAGACATTTTTATACAATAATTGTAGACATTTTTATGTTTAAACTTTATTATTTTTAAACGTTTTAAAGCAGGCGATTTTTTTAAGTAGTTATTTTTATACATTTTAGTCTGTCCGCAGCATACGAGGGCTGTTCCGAAAGTTTTTAGTTGCTCCGGTTCTATTCATGCGATTTAAATTAAATTTATATCATTGTGAGGAACATTTCAATACTTATTATGGTTAATAAATTTATGCATATAATGGGAATAGTGTTTTTATTATATTTTTTTTACAAAAAGCTGTTTTGTATGAAATTTAACATTGTATGGAAAAATTGTCTATTTTTGACACATTTAAGCAAATTTTGTAAAAAAAATCTTTGAAAGCCGTACTTAAATATACCCGGGATAAATAATTTAGTTCATTTTCCGTTTTTTAAATTATATTTGAAGAACAATGATTATTGATTGAATGATGATTTTTACAATAGCGAAATTACAATTTTAGAGTTTACGATTTTTTTCGATGCCTACTCATTTATAATTAAAGTAAAGGATATCACGTAATTTGTACTTAAAAATAACGGAAATATCTTCAATTACTGGTACCTTTAAAAAAAAAAAGTTTTATGAGCGAATTATGTTCATAGCATCTCATTAAAAAAGTGTCTTAAAAACCGGTATCATGGTCATTGGAGTAAAGCTCGTCACGTCTAAGTAAAACAAAATAATAAAAATATCTAAAATCTTTACTAAAACAAATTTACACCGCCTAAAACATCATTGAAATATCCCTCAAAATGGTGTAAGTTTTATTGAAATCGCATGAATAGAACTGGAGCAACTAAAAACTTTCGGAACAGCCCTCGTAGCTCAGTGGCCGTTAGAATAAGAATTCTAAGTACAATTTGGCACAAGTATACATATTAATCATGCCGAAAAAGTGGTAGAATAAAAACTAGAAAACAAATGTTTTTTCGGGTGCCTCACTGGTGAAGTGGGGATGATTTTTTTATTTGCTGTATTCCTATAGTATGGGGTATCATTGAAGAGGTATCTTAAAAAGAACACGTGTCTTTAAAAATTGTTTATTTCTAAAGTCATTATTTTCGGAGATAACCGCTCCAGAATAAAAAAAAAATGTTTCCCTCGACTCTAACTTTTGATCCGTGGGTCCAAAAAACATGAAAAAACTTACAGATTAATTAAAAATAAAATACAGAATCGCCCCAGCCGTTTTAGAATAACTAAGGAACCCTATATTGAGCATGGCCCGACATGCCCTTGGCCGGTTTTTTTACTTATAGGTAGTCAATTGACGCATAAATCCATGTACCTAATTGAAAAAAGTGTCTAGTTTTATAGATCATCGAATCATCCGCACTAACCGTATTTTGCGCTCCCCAACCGACCTCGGTAAGATAAGGGAATATAATAATAATATAGTTAGAGTTTCATTCTAGATAAAAGGATTGAAATGAAATGGTTACATTACCTACTTAATTTGTTTGTCTTCCTGCATACGGGTATGAAACGACTAATTTTATTAATTTGTTGTGATCTAGACTTTGCTGTATAAATGAAACACCAGTTTCCTTTCTACGAGTTTGTCGTAACCATAAACTTTAGAATCTGCGTTAATCTTCTAGGTACCTATTTTGATCATACTGGCAGTACATTTTGTATGAAAATAACCGTGGTGGTATTACCACCATGGTTACTTAACCACCATAATAATGGTGAGGACCATTATTCATGGTGTGAAATTTTACTGTTCATCTAATATCAAAAAAGGAGTAGTTGATCTATTAAAATTGCATCATAAGTCATATAAGTAAGTAAACCACTTTCACTTAATCACTTTCATTACAATTAGGTACATGGATTGAGTTACATTAAGCTCCTATTTTTTAATAATATTACAACACGATATTTCATGATATTTATAAACAGCTTTCATATATTCATATATTTGCAATCAAACATTAATATCTATTTACCATGGGACTGAACTTTTCAAAGATCAGTTTTTGCCAGTGTATATCAAATTACATTGATGTAACTTAAGCAATTATCAACAATTTTCCTGCTTTGATATTCTTATCTCTCTCTGTCTTAACCTTTTCTCTCTTTCAAATTCCTTCATCCTGATTACATAATCTCGCTGTTCACAATTGAGATATTCGTGTTTCTCGTGATGGCATTTATAAACGAACGGGAATTTTTCGTATCGGCACACTTGATAGTCTAGGAGGTAATCCGCGCAGTAATCTCGGAACTTGGGCGGTATGCGCGCCGACACCAATTCTTCTTCTTTTACCTCTCGGCACATCTGGCGGGGCTTCCTTACGTAAGGGAATCCAACGCATTGGTCGAACGTTGGCGGGCGATTTGGTTCTAGCCCTAGATGCCTACTGGTAAGTGATCCCAATACTTGACCCATTGTTTTGTTACTGCTAAGTCTTAACGTGCAATTTTAAAATCGTAAATATGTCTAAGTGTATTACTTAAATGAATCAATTGATAAATAATGTGCGTTGGTAAATAGCTTTGCGGTGACATCAGTTGTCAACACAACAGCCAGTTCATCCAAAATTGTTTTTTTTTTATAATTTATTTTTAAAGTCATTCGCATAATAGTTGTAAAAAGGTAAGTACCTATATAAACCTAACTTAGGGCGTTTGTGCACTACACTGACGTTTACCGTCCGGTAGTCCGGTTTTTTACGGTCCGATATGCCACGCCATTAAATGTATATAGTAGCTTGTGCATTATGCGTAATTTTACCGTCCGACATTTTACTTTTCCCCATTCCGAACAGTATTTTTCCGATCCGAGATGACAGCTATGAAAAACGTGTTAATGCTTGTGCACTGCATCCGGAATTGAACTGACTTTTACCGTCCCCGATAGTCCGATTTTACAAAATTGAACCGTAAAAAACCGGACTACCGATACTATGCCGCATCTCCGACTAAAAAGACAGACAAGTGCACAAGCCAATCATCCGTTTTTTTCATGCTACTATGCCGCACCTCCGAGTAAAAAGACGGACAAGTGCACAAGCCAATCATGCGTTTTTTTCATGCCATATCGGACCATGAAAACTCGGTCTGCCGGACAGTAAAATTCATTGTGGTGCACAATCGCCCTAAAAGTACGTATTTGGTACGTATAATGCGGTAGAGTTCGTGCGTATAATGAAGTGTCTTCACTTTTCGAACAATTAAGCAATTTACAGTGCTTTTTACAGTCAATCATGTTATTACTGGTGTCCCGCGATACAGGCCTCCTAGTGCGGGGACTCCTGGCACTTCGGCTTCTCACTTTCTATGCACTTACTTATGTAGGACCTATAGCAACATTTGTATAAGTAACTCTTTATGTATCTGTGCAATAAACACATTTTTATCTTATCTTTATCTTTACTGATTTTTATCTAACATTTATGCATACAAACTACGACCCTTTTTAAGCTAGCGTTAGACGAGAACGTCTTATATAATTGGTCGCAGCATACAAGCAAAAAAACAATGAGTACATAAGTTATGTATCATGTCATGTTAGTTCACAACCAACAACACGACACGAGTGACATCTACGGTCGGTCGGATCTTGTACAAAATTAGAAAACTCGAATTACAGCGTGGCTATGCACCTATTTAATATGAATTCCTCAAACAAAACACACATTAACCGCGCAAATGTTATATTACAATGAGACTAATCTATTGAAGTTACTTGATCCTTAATAAGTATTGTAGGTACTTTCTTTCACGTTCACTTGCTTTCATGTACCAATGAGGAACCTTTTAAAGCAACTCCCGCGCAAATGTTATATTACAATGAGACTAATCTATTGAAGTTACTTGATCCTTAATAAGTATTGTAGGTACTTTCTTTCACGTTCACTTGCTTTCATGTACCAATGAGGAACCTTTTAAAGCAACTCTGCTAGTTGATAGGTACTACGAGTATTACTATTTAATACGACAAGCTATGGAAGTAGATAGGTATGTAATTACCTAGATAAATAAAATCGATAAGTAGGTATTGTATGTTTATTTTATTTATATTATACTTAATAATACTTTGTCTGGTGCTATGTTCATTGTTCAGGCGAGCTGTTGTCCTTTATCCATTCTGTAGTAGTAGCCTTTCATATTTATGAGCTCTGTGTGGGTACCTTTTTCAATGATTTTACCTGGGGAAAGAGGAAAATAAAATGAAAAACAGGCGTATTTCTAGATAATCTAGTAGAATATGCAAATGTTGATGTAGGCTTACCTTTATCTAACACACAGATGAGATCAGCATCCTTGATGGTGGAAAGTCGATGGGCGATGGTAATACATGTTCGTCCTTTCGCAGCCTTCTCCAATGCTTCTGTTACAGCCTGAATAACAAAATAGATCAAGTGAGATATAAATTATTAAGCATTTCAAATGTAATACGGTGGTGGGTTGCAAAATAATTTAAGTACAGTCGAGTGCATTAATATATAGACACATTTGTAAGGGATCAGTATGGAGAAGTGTATATATATTAATGCCCTTGACTGTACCTAAGTATCTGAAGGCTTTACTTTCAAAGTCTTGGTTGATATTTTTTATTAATAATTATATATAAAACCTATACATGACGACTGCTTCAATGCGACATATCCAGATGAGGCTTAAGGCGACTCCCCACTACGACCGAATTCCCGTCTAACAACTGACTGACTGAGATTGAGATATGATAGTAGGAACAGCTACTTTCTAAATCAGCACACTTGTGTTTGGAGTTACAAGCTTCCATAGGCTACGGTAACTGCTTACTAAAAGGAGCGCCGTTAGGCATCGCCTTGGTACTTATGAGAGAAAAACACGATTTACACGATTACTTATTAATATTGAAAAAAAAACCCAGAAAATTGAAGTTCTATCTAGTGCGCGTGATGCTTTGGCCGAGCCTGGTAGGAGGATGGCTAAGGTCGGAAGTCTGACATTACCCGCTCGCTGTTGGCGTCGAGCGCGGAGGTGGCCTCGTCCAGCAGCAGCAGGCGCGGCGAGCGGATGAGCGCGCGCGCGATGCACACTCGCTGCTTCTGTCCGCCCGACAGCTGCGCCCCGCTCGACCCCAGATTCGTATCATAGCCCTTTAAAAACCATGTGTTAAAATTAACCTTCAATAATAATCATGTATGTTCGATGAACTAGTCATATTCAAGCTAGGTTAAGAAAGAAGTGCAGGATTCTGGCTACGCCAGTACGCACCTTGGGCAGTGAAACGATGAAACTGTGGATATTGGCAGCTTTGGCAGCGGCTACGATTTCCATCGTTGTAACCTTTCTACTATTGTCACCATAGGCAATATTTTCGGCCAAAGTGCGGTCAAAGAGCACTGGTTCCTGTTGTACCACGCCTAGTTGCTTCCGAAGCCGAGGCAAAGTCAATTGACTCCGGATATCGCGTCCATCTATTTCCTGTGGAGAAAATAAATGAATAATAATACAGGTTGACCAAGCCAAACGCGTCAGTGGAGAGACAATAAAAACCATAAATAATAGAACTTTTTGTTCTTTGGAACTGCATAACCTTTTAGATGCCAAGGCAATCGCTAGTAGGCATGAAATGAAAAAATAATGAAATCCATGTCCATAACTTGTGGGGCATTTAATGGTTAGTTGTTCATATTTCTGTTCAGGACTTATGTTTCACCCTGTATATGTCTAGAGTCCAGTCCTACTCTAAAAACGTTTTTAAACATTTGGTTGTAGTTGGTGGGGTTTCAACACTAGTTCCGTTACCGTCCTTTGGTGGTTTAGGTACATACGATATTTCCGGAGTCAGGGTCGTAGAACCTCTGCAGCATCTGCAGCACGGTGGACTTGCCGCAGCCCGAGGCGCCGACCAGCGCCACCGTCTTGCCCGCCTCCACCTGCAGCTCCAGCCCACGGAGCACCCGAAGGTGCGGCCGCGTCGGGTAGCTGAACTCTACATCCTTGAAACTGAATTGGCCGGTTGACACCTTAAAAATGAAACACGTATAAATAATGATAATCAATAATTGCTCGTCAAATAATCAATACTGCACGTCGACGTCACTATCCCCCATGATTAAAAACACGTGAAGACGGATACGGGATAACGTATACGAAGGGTTAATAACGAAGAGTCTCAACCAATATTTTAAGAGGCTAGATCAAAGGTCGCATGCAGTAGGCTGGTAATCCAGGCCACGGCATGCAAAGCCCGTCGGTTCCTCTCTCAGCCACTTTAACCATCGGTAATTTGGGACCTCCCCGTTGCCAGTGACACCTTAGATTAGCTTTTTTACAATGTGTTTATTATAAATATTAGATGTCATATACCAAAGAAAAACGACCAAGATCACCTAATGTCACCTAATTTATATAGTATTAAGTAGTGCGACTACTGGGGAAAAATAAAAAGTACAAATCAAAATATTTAGTTAATAAATAATTTGATTCATGTTTTCACAATCCGTTCAATGTGTTTATATTTTATATTATTACCTATTGTATGTTGTGTTTATAATAAATGCTCATCAATAATCTGAAACTACCTTACACATTCGACATTCCTACATTCATGTAAGATCTTACCCAGTCTTTTTTGTCCTTAATCCCATTTGCCGTGACCACTTTCGGGGCCCTGTTGATGACTGATAAGACACGGGCTCCACAAGCTTTAGCCGAGTTGAAGCTGGGAGCGTACACCAGCGACTGTCCTAGCATATACGCCCCGTACATTAACGCCTCGGTGACTCTGTAATGTTAATTTATTATAATATGAACATGACTCCAAAGTTGATTGAATAATTAATCAAAAACATATATTTTATTGAAAAATGAAATTTCGATTCAACTTTGCTGGCATGTCCATATTATTATTGTCCATATTATTGAGAACAATGACGCCCATTTACAACCTGTTACCAGTGGTAACTAGCCCACCTAACGAAGACCAAAAGTTGCCTATCGGGGGAAATAACTCGTGTATAAGCGAATTTTGGTATAGTTGTAGGGAATGGTGTTTTAAACCACGTACTAAAAGTACTGGTAGTTAGGGATGGATCTAACGGGGGGGGGGGGAGGGGTGTAAAGGTCCTTATTTTTAATTTTTCGTAAATTACTCGTAAACCGTGGCTTGTAGCAAAAAACGTTCTAGTACATAAGTAATCTACATAAAATTCTCTACGAAAAAGACATATGCATTTTTCCGCTGGGATCAATGTGTCATGAGATAAGAAAGCAAGGAGATTGACACTAAAGAAATAAACACATTTGTTTAAGTAGGTATGGCACATACAGAATGCTCGCGAGCATTCCAAAAGATTTTAATGCTCAATTCCTGACCATATTTTGAGTCTTTAATGTTAAATAAAATTTCCTGGATTCGGCTTGGTTTCAGAGATAATCAACCTTTTTTTCGAAATAACTTTTTCGACGTAACTCGTCTTAAAACTTCTTTTTGATTACAATGCTACCACAATGTGTTTTAATATTACCACACCTTTTGCCTGGCAATCCAAAAATGGGAATAAACTTGACGAAATAACATGTCATGAAAAAAATATTAAAAATAAATAATTTTAACAAATTGTTGTTATGATAAAAGTACTGGAAATGTTAAAAAGTATGCATAGAGTCTCAAAAAAAAAGAAAAAAATATATATTTTTTTGCAGTATTTGACATTAAGTCTTATAATAATTTTTGTTTGTTTTGGTGTCTAGAATGCATAGTTAATATCTTTTGACGGTGATTATGGGAATATTTTAGGTTTAGAAGATAATTAGGAATTTTATTTTTACAAATAAGCATACAGGGCGCGCCCGGGCGCGAGCATTCTAAAATATTTTAAGTATGCATTCTAGATATCAAAATAAACAAAAATGATTATGAGACCTAATGTCAAATACCACCAAAAAAAAATTTTTTTTTCTCTTTTATTTTAGACTTTTTGACATTTTCAGTACTTTTTATCATAACAACAATTTGTAAAAAATATTTATTTTAATATTTTTTTAGGGACTGGTTATATCGTCAAATTTATTTCCATTTTTTGATTGCGAGGAAAAAGGTGTGGTAATATTAAAACAAATTGTGGTAGCATTGTAATTAAAAAGAAGTTTTATGACGAGTTGCGTCAAAAAACTTATTTTGAAAAAAAGGTTGATTATCTCTGAAACCAAGCCGAATCCAGGAAATTTTATGTGACATTAAAGACTCTAAATATGGTCAGGAATTGAGCATTAAAATCTTTTGGAATGCTCGCGAGCATTCTGTATGTGCCATACCTACTTAAACAAATATGTTTATTTCTTTAGTGTCCATCTCCGTGCTTCCTTATTTCATGACACATTGATCCCAGAGGAAACATGCATGTCTTTTTTGTAGAGAATTTTATGTAGATTACTTATGTACTAGAACGTTTTTTGCTATAAGCCACGGTTTACGAGTTATTTACGAAATATGAAAAATAAGGACCTTTACACCCCTCTCCCCCCGTTAGCTCCACCCCTAACCACCAGTACTTTTAGTATGTAGTTTAAAACACCATTCCCTACAACCATGCCACAATTCGCTTATACACGAGTTTTTTCCTCTGAGTTTCCTTCGTTTGGTGTACTAAACATGTCACTACCTCAATATCTATTACAACGTTCTATGTTGCACTTTTATATATATAACTTCGAACATTGTCACACTGACAATTTAGTCCAGATTCAACTACATACCCCTAAACTGAAGCGGAACTGAGCGAGATCGTGAGATTTAACATAAAGGTGCGTTCAGACCAAAAGAGCATTCGCTGTTCTATTCCCCGCTCTACGAAATCAACCAATCACGTTTTGTGTAACAATCGAATTTCGTAGAGTGGGAGGTTAGAATAGCGAATGTTCGCTTGGTCTGAATGCACCTTAATGGAACATAGAACCGTGTTCCTAATATTGAGGTAGCGACTTAGCGAGGTAGGAATAACCCATTTTATCTACGCAAGTACGCACATACAGTGTGGTCCAAACCTTGACGTCAAAAAATTTTTTTAGATTCCTCTCGTCATGAGCTATCAGAATATACCCCATGTATGTTAGCCGATTTTTTGTAGTTTTCGAGTTATGAATTTTTGAAATTTTTTTTTTGAGAAATTCTGGATTGAAGAAATTTATTAATAAAAAAAAATCTGTAGGGTTTTTTTACTAGTTTCTTTTTGTAAAAGTATTACTACAAATAAAGCATTAACTGACAAAAAAATTAGCGTCCTCACTTTGATAAAAGTAGGATAAAAAATACCAAATTCAAAATTTTACGCTGAAAACGCATCAAAATAGCATTAATGTACGTAAATAAAAAAAATGAAACATATCCCAAGGATTTTTGGTAATGTAAAGACTGCCCTAGACCTTAAACCTTCGTAAAAGCAAAAAAAAGTGATACTTAATAATGAGGATTTTTCGGCGTAGTCGGTCAAATAAACTTAAAAAAAAACTTCTAAATTTTTAATTTAAAAATAAAGTGAAATTTTGTCTGTTTTGTTGTTCTTATCAATAAACAAAGACAGAAAATACCACGAAAACTCAATTTGTGTACCTTTTCAAGTCATTTTTTACTACTTTAAAATTTTAAGCTTTTTAAGTTTATTTGACCGACTACTTCGAAAAATCCTCATTATTGAGTATCACTTTTTTTTGCTATTACGAAGGTTTAAGGTCTAGGGCAGTCTTTACATTACCAAAAATCCTTGGAATATGTTTTTTTTTTTATTTACGTACATTAATGCTATTTTGATGCATTTTTAACGTAAAATTTTGAATTTGGTATTTTTTATCCTACTTGTATCAAAGTGAGGACGCTAATTTTTTTGTCACTAAATGCTTTATTTGTAGTAATACTTTTACAAAAAGAAAATATTAAAAAAACCCAATAGTTTTTTTTTATCAATAAATTTTTTCATTCCAGAATTTCTCAAAAAAAAATTTTTCAAAAATTCATAACTCGAAAACTACAAAAAATCGGCTAACATACAAACAGCAACACTCTTAACGGACCATTAAAGACAGAGCAGAGAGAAAACGAAAGAGATAAATATAGTTATATTATGTCAACTTCAAATTAAATAATACACGGGAATGTTGATCGTTCGCACTGTTCGCAACTTGGTCGAATAATACAAATCGGGTTCCGAAATCTTATGAGACTAGTATCACGACTTCGGCCGAACTCTGCTGACCAATGGGGCAGGCATTGCTACGGTTAACCAATGATCGCTCGCGGTTTCTTCAGAAGGTGACATTACCATGGTTACGTAATAACAAAAACGTTTAACCAATGATTGATCACGATTTTTCCGGAAGCTGACGTTACTATAGTTACGTTATAATATATAACATCCGCTTTAGTCCTGGAGTCGTCAATCTAACTTCAGGGCCGGTAATTTGACTGCTAAGCTGCTATGTAGAAATTTCCGTTCATTTTCCTTTCAACGGCTGTCACTGTCAGATATTTTTTCAAAGTTAGAATTTCAGCCAGAAACTATCAAGTCTCTATTAAACATTTGTATGGCTACTGACAGATTAAAGGATTATAGGTACACTGTCAAACGTCTATCTACCATATTTCCGCAAAGGTTACATAAGTATTCAACTAAGAGCGCTCGTACACCTGTGAATTCTTACGTAAGTTATAGGGACGGAGCTATACTAAGGAATGAGAGGTGAATATCACTATCTCATTCCTTAGTATAGCCCCATCTCTATAACTTACGTAAGAACTTACAGGTGTAAGGCTGGCCTAACGTCAACTAAGAGATGTGATGAATTATAATAAAGACAGCAATAGCATTTGTCTCTGTCAATGATAAAAATAATTTAAAATTGCCCGATAACATGGCTATTTGTAAAAATATCTTGATTTGGAAAAATATCTCGCCTAAAAATACCTTGCCTCGTCAGATTAATCATGAAATCCGATTTGAAGAAACCGTGATTAAATTACTAAACGGTTTTAGCCAAATCTATGAAGAACTGTCGTTATCCAGTTTCCACAAGGAACAACGACATCTAGCGTCTAATCATGGCCGATAGCTAATTCTTAATTTTCGTAGACGAAGGAATTTTTATTATGTCAACTAGTTTTCAAATACTGAAATTTTGACGCAACAAAGATTCGATGACATATCATCGGGGACCATCGGAAATGTCGCGATCGTGCCTACTAACGAAAAATACCGAACCCATAATATTACACGACCAAATTGCATCCTTTGCCAAGTGGCTCAACATTCCTATGTAACTGACACGTGACTGTAAGTGTGATTCTCTTTCATGCAATATTTCCAATTTCTGAAGTGTATACCTAGCTGTGTTGCTGTTTGTACATGGGGTATATTCTGATAGCCCATGACGTAGGGAACCTAAAAAAAATTTTTTGACGTCAAGGTTTGGACCACCCTGTATACTCTACTCTCATGATATGTATTAAAATATTATCGAACCGCGTTACTCACGTGTTTAAGTCGATGATTGCTCGACATGTTTCGACCCATTAAGAGGGTCCTCGTAAGAGAGTCGTAATGGGTCGAAAAAAATACATGTCGAGCAATCATCGACTTAAAATTTAAATAAGTGAGTAACCCGGTTCGATAATATTTTAATATGTTCGAGTCTCACGTAAGTTATAATTCTTCTGATATGCTTGTGTTTAGAAAAAGTAGTACGCTCGTGTTTTAATGATTCTCTTTACGTACGGTTGTATAAATTACTATCATGGTATTTTTAGGTGAACTGAATATATAAATAGCTGAATTAATCATGTGTTTGAAATTATAAATATAAACACACTCACAAAGAAGTGATATCAGAAACGGTAGCCCTATCATCAACTACCTAAGAAAATACTCACAAAAATACATTTTCGTATGCCACATTTTCCGTGGCAACGAGGACGGCGCCGTACACCGTCGCGCTACAGTACGACAGGAATGGTACGTATAGTCCGAGCCCCAACACTAGACCGCGCCAGCGTGATTTCTTAGCCACAGCAATAGAAGACTCCTTCAACTCTTTGTTAAACTTATCTAAAAACTTCG
This sequence comes from Thaumatotibia leucotreta, assembly GCA_025490895.1. NCBI lineage: Eukaryota > Metazoa > Arthropoda > Insecta > Lepidoptera > Tortricidae > Thaumatotibia > Thaumatotibia leucotreta. The sequence continues at coordinate 2,706 of JALPQI010019687.1, read as the reverse complement.
ATTCAACTCCTGAAAAATAGTAATGCGTATTAACCTCCTAAGGAAACTTCAAAAATTCGTCATCGGAATTTTTTCCTAATTGGCAGGGAATAAAGTTGACGAAACAAAACAAATGCTTCTCTGTTATAATTAAATAGATTTTTTCTCAAACATGCAATAACATATTGTTACGTTCCTTATTTCCTTATATTAGGTACGTTATTATTTTACGGCTGCGAAGTAGGTATGACGTTTCAGGTGCGACTCTTTTTTGATTCCATACCACATAAATTTGTGGCGCAGGCATCATGACATTCTGCCACTATGCAATAATATGCATATAATTAGGCTTAGGACTTTTCATAGCATATCGTGGTTCTAAAATCCTTGGAGCCGCTATGTGTAAAATTTTCGAAGTCAAAGTCAAAGTGTATTGTAATATTAAATATAATGATTTATACCTACTGTCACATCGTTACTGAATTAATTTTAATCGAACGTAATTAATTTAAAAAAAAGAAATTGATTTCATAAAACGTGCATACGAGATTAGTTATATCAGAAACCATAAAGAAACTAGACAATTATTGTTCAAAACAAACTAGAAAAAGTCTTAAATCGGAAATAGCGATGAAAATGGCGAAAGTATCATGTTGTTTTTCTTGAAAGTTTCGAATCTTTCGTATAAATTACATGTAACTTCCGAACAAGAAACAAAACTGACGTTACCTTTGAAGTAAAATAGACTTCACTTCACGGTGACGTCACATAGAGCATAGATTAATGATTCCAATTTATAAGTATTTAATCATAATTTAAACTCTTTAGTCAACTGATATTGAGAGCCAATACATTCGAAGTATCATAATTCAATAAAATAATGCAAAAAAAAAAAGTACTTTACACGTAAAACACTGAAAGATGCGAAAGGTTCAATCGAAGCTCTGTAACGAAAGATACTGTATTTTTGTTCTTTCGTGTTATTTTCATAACTAATCAGAAACCTGATTTCGATGACATTCGAAATTTGGTCATAGTGTTAGGTACCATAATAAAAAAATACCACGATACCTCGAGAACACGACATTAACGACGTTTGTTTTTGACACGCAAAATATCTTAAAGACTGACTAATGTGAAGAATGATTTATAAAGTAATTTTGGTTTGATTTGTTAAGTTAAGCGATGCAAGATAATATTATAGCTTTTATATCGACCGATAAAGATAAATGCAATTATCAATATACACATATGCTTTAGGTTATTTTTGTATCACCATTATAAAATGCACTGTAAACTTATATACCTATTTCATTAAACTGTTTATACTGCGTATAACCCGGTACATCCGGGTAAGAACGAACCATTTTTTGGTTAGTTGAAAGGATGTCACAAAAAAAAAACATAAATGTATTCTCACTAACTTTTACCTGCAAATGTGTGATGTACGTGATAAAAAAAAATCAAGCTTTCAATATAAATTTACTTGATGCCGCTCAGCCGAATAGCTTAGGAGTAAACGTAAAGTCAAACTTGCACTATTTTTTTTCCAAGACACCCAATCGAAAAACCTTCTTGGCTTAAGATCGGACTAGTATCTAATTTCAACTCTAAAGTAAGGAGAAGAAGGTGCATAGCTTTCTGTTAAAGATGGAATCTCCAAAAATTCTTGGAAAAATTCACTTTTTTTCAAAACGTTCGCAGCTCATAACTGATGCGGCTGAGCGGTTGCTGCATACTAGCGAGAAAGGGGTGAAATGGCGTCATGCATAATATAGTGAGGAAAAAATACTACTATTTTAGTAGTTATTGCGGTCATTCGATCTTAGCCGGGTGTACCTTAAGTCGTATAAATCGACAAACGTCAGTTTTGTTTTTTGTTCGGAAGTTACATGTAATTTTTACGAAAGATTCGAAACTTTCGAGAATAACAACATGATACTTTCGCCATTTTCATCGCTATTTCCAATCCAAGACTTTTTCTAGTTTGTCTTGAACCTAATTTATGGTTTCTGATATAACTAATTTCGCACTATTTATGAAATCAAGTTCGATTTTTAAAATTAATTACGTTCGATTTAAATTAACTCAGTAATGATGTGACAGTAGGTATAAATCATTATATTTAATATTACAATATACTTTGACTTTGACTTCGAAAATTTTACACATAGCGGCTCTAAGGATTTTAGAACCACGATATGCTATGAAAAGTCCTAAGCCTACATATAATGATGTATTTGTTGTGTATTTCATTGCATGTTTGAGAAAAGCACTATACATGCCTCAGCCGGAAATAATATTTGTCATGAATGCTCCTTAAAAAATAAGTACCTACTGTAAGCATTTGTTGAAAGGGCCGATTCAGCATTTAGGTATAGGTAGGTACGCGAAAAAAAATCTTTTACTTTGTCGGCGTACAAAATATGACGGTATATCTGTACCAAATTAAAAATTGCTAGTATCAACGGTCCTCTTAGCTATGTTGCGGACAGAATAGCGAAACTACATGTTAGTATAGGAATCCTTATATGTATGGGTTCCTATTCCTAGCCTATTACGGATCCCTAAAAACCGTTTCCATGTTCCTTAGAGGTAACTTAACACATTGAGCACGGGGAACTCCCGAGGGCAGTTCTTTGTGGGAGGTCCATTTTCGCTACAAAGCTGAAAAATCACGGGATCGGCTACGAGCGTAGCGCGTAGCACTCGTCAGCAATGAAAGTG
>JALPQI010019686.1:0-20717 GCA_025490895.1 Thaumatotibia leucotreta | reverse complement strand
AAAACAAACGGATACATTTCACTAAATGTTTCAGAGATGTATAAGGTCTCCATGCGTCATAATATTAAATAATCATAAATAAACAAACATGTAGCGAATTCAATTTCTCATATCAAGAACAGCAGGAAAATTGTTTGAATTTAAGCCATGAGTGAGCTTGATTAGACCGGTCTCCGCAAACAGCACCCGTTCACGAGTATGACGCGTATCTCAGCCATCGCCTCCCTCAACCTTCTTTCGGGAAAGTGGCGACCCGATCAACGACGCCACCGTAAGCAGAGACCTTAAAGTGAGCATGACTGTGCAAGCTATCAGGCAGACAATATAATTTAAATACTATGAATGTTGACCATATTTAGTTTCATGAGAATTTATATTCGTACTTGCCCGATACATATATGATAACTATCACAAGAAAAAAAAAATAGAAATAGAAATAACTAGGACAGAAAATCTGAATACAAAATTAAAATTACTTAGGTGTAAAGGACTCTGTGTCGACATAATATACATTAAAATAGGAAAAATTAAAATAAAAAGATAATCTCGGAGATGTATAAAGTCTCCAAGTGTCAAGACTACATATTAGTAATACGGAAAAAAAAAACAAAGCTGTAAGATAATGACTATCTTACGTCAGATCTATAATTAATGGTAACAATATGAAACACTAGTATGATAGTAAACATTCACTTATGTATATGATTTACCGAACTGGCTTAAAAGCATCCTTATCATTTATGAAGTCGTTAACGGTATAATACGCCTTACTTATCAAGTAGCGCTTAACCTGAGACTTGAATTTATGCTGTGGCAAATTTGTTAAATCACTAGGAATTTTGTTATAAAAACGTGTACAGTTCCCAACGAAAGACGCACTAACCTTACGGAGACGGTGGGCCGACACAGCCAGCTTATGTTTATTCCTAGTGTTAAAGTTGTGAACATCACTATTCTTCTTGAATTCATGAATGTTTTTACGAACATACATAATATTGTCCAGGATGTATTGGGAGGCTACAGTAAGTATGTGTGCCTCTTTAAATTTCTCCCTAAGGGAGACCCGAGCACCTAGTTCATAAATGGAGCGCACAGCTCGCTTTTGTAGCACAAAGATGGTCTGAATATCTGCCGCTTTCCCCCACAACAAAATCCCGTATGACATGACACTGTGGAAGTAGCTGAAGTATACCAGCCTAGCCGTCTCGACGTTCGTCAGGTGCCTGATTCGCCTCACTGCATATGCGGCAGAGCTGAGTTTGCCGGCCAATGCTGCCACCTGTGCATGCCATTGTAGTTTAGAGTCTAACGTCACACCCAAAAAAACTGTCTGATCTTCAAATTCCAGTGATTCACCATTTACTTTGATCATACTGTTGCTTACCTGCTTAACATTGGGTAAGGTAAATTTAATGCACTTAGTTTTCTTGGCGTTCAAAAGTAAGTTATTTGCTGTAAACCAGTTTACAACAGTAGATAGCGCTTCATTAATGGTATCAAAGCTCTTTTCTTTTCTATCCACTTTAAATATGAGTGACGTGTCATCAGCAAATAATACAATGTCATGTTTCTCTCGCACAAGGTTAGGAAGATCATTAATATATACCAAAAACAAAAAAGGGCCCAAAATTGATCCCTGAGGTACTCCAAGAGCCACAGGCGACCCGCATGATTGAGTTCCATTAATAACCACTCGCTGTGTCCTATCCGAGAGATAAGAAGATATAAGCTCAAGGGCAACATTTTTAACCCCATAATAGCTTAATTTCCTTTTTAAAGTTTCATGGTCAACACAATCAAAGGCTTTCGAAAGATCACAGAATATTCCAACAGCATCTTGAGCTTTATCCCAGGCGTCAAAGATGTGTTTAAGGAGGACAGCGCCGGCTTCAGTGGTAGATCGGCCACTAGTAAATCCAAACTGATTACTATTGAGCAATTTGTTACGATTAAAGTGGGAAACTAGTTGATTTAGAATGAGTTTTTCAAAAACTTTACTTAGCGCTGGTAATATTGAAATTGGTCTGAAGTTTGAAGGGTCTGTTTTAGTTCCTGATTTAAACAAAGGTATAATTTTGCTGTGTTTCATTAAATCAGGAAAGACTCCAGTATCTATACAACTGTTGAAAATATCAGCTAAATAAGGTGCAATTGATTCAATAATGGAATGTAGTACTTTGACCGAAAGGCCCCAGAGATCTTCAGTTTTCTTAACGTTTAGTGATTTGAACGTTTTTATTACCAAGTTTGGGGTAACATAATCAAATTTGAATACATTAGTACATTCCACTGCATTTGACTCCAAAAGTGATTTAGCTATATCTGGCGATGAATTTAATGACTTGGTGGTTTCTACGGGTATATTAGAAAAAACCCTCTCAAATTCATCCGCCACTTCAAGGTCGGAACATATTAAATCATTATTAATTTTTAAGCTGTAGTGCGGATCTTTGATCTGACGTTTTCCGGTTTCACTATTAATAACTTGCCACACAGCTTTAATCTTATCACTCGAATTCTGGATCTTTTTCGACAGGTAATCTGCTTTAGCTGCGACACAAATTCGCTTAAAAGTTTTTGAATAATTCTTAACATACTCTAGAAATTCCGGCCTCTTATCTGTGGCTTTAAGGTGATATAAATCATAGAGCCGGCGTCTTTTCTCATGAATATCCGGTGTAGCCCAATCAGCGAATTTAGTTCGCGCCTTGCCTTTGAGTTTCTTTGTTTTAAAACAGGAATCAAATTCCTTTTTTATGCAAAGGAATAATTCGGAACACAAGCAGTCAGGGTCTTCCTGTTCAAACTTTAGATGACGTAATTGTTTCACAATATTCTGATTAAATAAATCCAACCGCTTCTCAGAAATAGGTCTACACATAGACTCTTGTGGAACTTCTTCCACTCTTCCCCTGAAGGAGGCACGTTGTCCACAGTGGTCAGAACTTAAGTTATTTATTATGAACTTATTAATCGCATTGCTGTTACTGAAGATGTTATCTATGCAAGTTGCGCTGGTTGGCGTAATTCTAGTTGGTTCACAAAAGAGATGTACTAAATTAAATGATTTAAAAGTATTAACCAGGCTTGTCGAAGTATGTGTTTTTTCAAGCAAGTTAACATTAAAATCGCCACACACAATAATATATTTTTTACTCCTAAAAACACTAGCAAGAACTTCATCCATGACTGATTCAAACAAGCTAAAGTCTGCCGAGGGAGGCCTGTACACGCTCACAACAATAAATTTTTCTAACTCAACGCAAGCGAGCTCGATATGTCGCTCAATAGATTTCTCAACAATGTCTTTACGTTCTTTACTTTTCAAATTATGTTTCACCATTATCAAGGAACCTCCGCGGATACAAGACTTTCTGGAAAATGAACTCACTATACTATGATCGGTGAAGTTAAACATAAATTCATGACTCTTAAGCCAGTGCTCTGTTATACAAAGGATATCAACATTAGCAGATTGTAAAAACAACTCAATCTCGAGTTCCTTACTATTGAAACCCTGTATATTTTGGTGAACTAAGTTAATCAGATCATCATTTACTAAATTAATACTAACGTTATGGTCGGTAGGCACGGAGCCGGTTAAATCACACGTTGTCGGAAGAGCTAGTTTAAATTTTTCAACGGCTCCGATTTGGATTCCGCGCTACAATATAATGGCGAAGTTCTCTTACAACTATTAACGACCGTCGCGCTAGCCACGACGGGGTCTACAATATTGTATGCCAACAAATCGGCACAATCACGCAAGCACCTTCTAGGAAGGAATGTTCTATCGACCGGCATAATAAAATCTTCAATAAAATTATTCGTTTCAAAATACGAAATCGTACGGCCGTACAGAGAGAGTCTATACAATATAGAGTTAAGATAGTCCACTTTTGTATTTACGTCACCGGACATTCTGTGAGGCAACGCGCAGATTAGTACATTATTGCAGAGGCCGGGAAAGCGAATTTCGTGGATGAGTATTTTTTGTCGGACGAAGCGAAGCTGAGGCCGACAATTACATACGAATCCACGAAATTCTATTTCCGTCCGAGGCACATATAGGACTTTTCTCCAAACATGCAAGGAAATAAAACAAAATTTATTACAATCGATTAAGTAATTCTTCTTGCAAATTGAATAACAATTGAAAAGAAAAAATCTCTTATGATTCCCGCCTAAACTTTTTTTTAATGCATGGTCGTTCATAAAAAATAGTAACGATATCTATGGTTTCATTAAACCGTACCTACACGACCTGACACACCGAGGCGTTTGTAACTCATGATAGAACGAGACGGCCATAGATTTGATCGCCGTCTCTCGCTCTATCCAGACCAGGCGTTTGGTCGTGGCTTTAGAATTTGGCTGTATGCATTTTTTTCAAAGTCCAAAAGTAGTTTTTAAGAAGTAAAAAACAATACATTAATGGATTTTAGTACAATTTCGCGGCCGCAAAAACTGTACAATAATGAAAATCTTTTTTTTTAATTTGAGCTGGTACATAAGAAGGTACTTCGCGTTTCGTTTTTGCTACATTAATGCGAACATTTCCGAGCATATTGGAGAAAAATTATTTTTCCAACTCCCCGCCGGTCGATCTCCGACAGGGCGGCCGATAATCTTATGACATCCCGTTTAGTGACATCCACACTATTCCCCAAGAACACGACGAGCGTGGAGCGGCCGTCGAAAACGTCAGCCGACATACAGTCGACCAGGCGGTCGACGGAGGCCCCCGGGAGACAGGTGTTGACGACGCTCTGCGACAGGCGGTTCGCCAGCAACGCGCCGAGGCCGGCGCCCGCCTCGTCCGTGTACAGCACGGTGCGGCGCGGCAGTCGCGGCGGCGGCGGCGAGGCGGGCGGCGGGGTGTGCGGCGCGGCGGGGGTCAGAGGCGGCGGCGGGGCGCGCGGCGCGGCGGCGGCCGGGGGCGGCGCGAGGGGGGGGGCGGGGGGCCGCCGGGTGCGGCGCAGGGAAGTGCAGCACAGGGGAGCCCGGCACCGACAAGTTTGGCGCGGGGGGCCTCGGCGTGAGCAGACGTGGTGCGGGAAAGCAGGGCACCGGAGAGCCCAGCGCCGACAAGCGCGGCGGCAGAAGGCGCGGCGCACGGTTCGCCGGCGCCGAAAGATGAGGCGCGGATAGCCGCAGTGTGGCGCGACCCGGCGTCGACGGACGCGGCGTATGGCAGCCTGTCGTCGTCGGCCGTGGCGTGTGGCAGCCCGGCGTCGTCGGCCGCGGCGTGTGGCAGCTCGGCGTCGACGGCCGCGGCGTGTAGCAGGCCGGCATCGACGGCCGCGGCGTGTAGCAGGCCGGCGTCGACGGCCGCGGCGTGTAGCAGGCCGGCATCGACGGCCGCAGCGTGCGGCAGCCTGGCGTCGCCGGCGGCAGGGCGGGAGAGCCCGCCGAGGACGGGCGTGGCGATGGTCGCGGTGAGTCCAGTCGCAGATGGATTCGGCTCTCGGGTGCTAGAACAGAAGTCATAAAAGCTATGTATTCCTGTAAAGCTTTACTGGAAAGTTCGTATTTATTGTTGATATTATTTAATTTTAACTCCAATAATTCCACTTCCTTGGAGCGTTGATTTAATTCATATATTGTCTGCTCCAGTTGGTTTTGACAATTCAATAGTTGATTGGTTAAGGCGACACTGTCAGATTTACACATGACAGCCTTAAATATAGTTTTATGACGGTTTAATAAGACCTTAGATTTATCAATAAATCTTTTTAATTTTAAGTATCTCTTTATCTTTTTGGAACCCTTTAATTTAATTTTACCGCTGTCTAGATGTACAGTTTTTGTTAAATCTATGGTGTCTAGAAATGGGGGATTCACTAAACTATCATGCAACAGGTCTTCCTGAAAACTATTTAGTTCATCAAAAATACTTAAATTGTTATGTTGCTGCCCCGAGCAATACTTGCACCGAACATCCCGTTCTTGTTGAGCCTCAATTTCCCCCAACTGCTGCTCTAGATCTCTGATGCGTTGCAATGCCTGCTCATGTGTGTCATGGCATCGTTCGAGCCGGTCTACTGTAGCCTGAAGTTCATCCCGTTGTCCTTGTATGTTCTCAAACTCAATATCCTGGATTGCAAGTTGACTTTTGAGAGAAGTGTTTGTTCTAACAACACACTCAAATTGCTTTTCACTCTCTTCCTGTTCCTGAAGGAGTTTTTTATTGTACTCATTGGCATCTTTCAGTTCCTTAAGAGCTTGCTGGAGATTTGCAGCCAAAGTGTCCCTCCGTGTCACTCGTTTTGTAATTTGGGCTGAAAACATTTTGGCCGGGTTAATATTTGAGTTAAATAAGAATGGACTCCAGTGCTTTTAGAAATATGATGTGACTACAACAATGTAAAAATGAACAGAGATCACTGACTTGATTTTGACTACAAGAATCAATAAGATCAATAAAATAGATGTGGTTATTCCCTGTATTGCATTACACTATCACTCATGAGGATGTTTCTGAGCTGTTTTGAGGACATTTATGACTAAATGATTAGATTTATAACTAGAAATATGTTAAACTATTGACATTTAAGATCCTTGTCATTAACATTAGGTACTAAAAATTACTGTAGGTGTAAAACCAATTAAATAATCTAAACAACAAGCCTTATAAATTATGAAAACAATACTCCCTTTTCATTATCTTCGTTGAAATACATGCAAATACGATGATATTTTCAAATCTTGAACGTTGGTCGTTATCCACAGCCTTGTATTTTGTAGTCAATATTCAACATGTTACACTAAACCAACTTATGAGATAATACAATTACACTTAACACTCTTCCTAATAATACTTTTTATCACTGTAACTTGTTAAATAATACTGTAAAATAATTTAAATCTAATACTTAAATACGCTGTACGAATTTGACATTCGACCCGGCCGGTGTTGCCCGACCAAAAAAAGAAGGTATCTCATGAATCCATTCTGCGAATGTGAAACTTGGTATTTATAATATATATACTCTTTTCGATTGAACGCGGTACGACCCAATAACGTTAAATGTCTCGAGTAAAATAGCTGGACTTTTGAATCTGTAGTATCAGTAAAGTCAACTCAGGAGATCGTTGGATAGAACGTTACAAGCATAGATAACTCGGGTCTAGGCTCCAGATATTTATTGGTATCCTCTCTTATTGGGTGGCCTGGTATCAAGTAGTTTTATCAGGAATGTGAAGGCTTGTATTGCTTTCCTACAAAGATGCATGGGAGAAAATTTAAATTCTGTTTTGCTCCATCAATTTTAAGCACCAATAAAATATGATTTTGGTTTAGTAATTTTAGTATATGTTATGTTACGACTACGCTAAAGTCTACTAACAAACCTAGCCTAATGATTTGCACAATGTACCTTTATCGATTATCGATAATGTGGGAAGAATAAAAAGACAGCATGTAAAAAAACTTACGTATGTAGTATCAAATATTAGCAGCCACCTACAAAAAAAGCAGGCTTAACACATGATTGGTGCGACAGTATGTCGCCGCGAGATAGATCTCCCGTCCTTCTATAGATCATCCCGAGCTATATTAACAAAAGAGGGACGGATAAACTATTTTGCGGAGAGATACTGTCGCGCCAATCATGTGCTAAGCATAAAGGCCTCTACAGTCGTGCTTTGCTGTGTGTCGATATTATATAGCGTTTGCCAATAAAAGGAACTTCAATGAGGCTCATTTAAATTGAATGTTGTTCCCTAATTTCAGGGTCTATTTTTTTACGTTCATTTCGTACGTACGTTTGGCTACGTTCGAAATGAACGTAAAGCGGTGTTTTACACTTGTCTCACTCGAAGGATCAAGAAACTTAGTGATCCAAGGCTTCATACTAACAACGAAAGCACCTATGGTACAATAACTAAATGGTTTATTTACTCTGTTATTCCTATGATTTAATTAGACCGTAAAGATAAAACAGATTGCCTAGCTTGAGAGCCGTATTTCCACATCCAATAATACTTACTGAATTGCTTTTTATACAACATATTCTTAGTCAAATTAGTTTTCATAAAGATTTCAAACGTGTTGAGTTTAAAGTCCCTCGGGGACATAAAATGGCACTAGCTATAATAGGGATGATGACTGTAGTTAAAATAAATTATTTAACATTATGCACGACATAATACACGAAGAAATTATTACTTAAATGTAGATTGCAGTAGTTTTTGTACAGAACTTCTATTTAATAAATTGAAAAGAACTTAAAAGAGTAGGTCATTTGGCAGTACACAAACGTGATGTCACGTTTGTGTATTTCATATAAAATTCCGTAGTGGTGATCGTTTTGACAGTTCTAAAAAAGATGCTGATTTTACTTGCCAGTCATCATGCCTATTATATTTCCGCAGTTTTCTATAGTATACTATCCAGTATCCATAGATTTCTGTCTGTCTACCGGTGGCAGTAGAAAAAAAAGAAAAATCGCGGGTTAGCAACATTGCATTCGAATAATTCCATAGATGTGTTTTGAAAAATGAACTAAAGGGCGCGACAATTAGTTATTGTAAGATATACATTGCCGTTTTGATTGTGGCCATATTTGAAGTTGCTTTACATTGCTATGACAAAAAAATGTAGACAGTTTATATTTTAAATATTGATATTTTTATTATTTTTCCAAGGCGAAAATATCTTATTGGTCACGTAGTTAATCCTGTTCAGAATCGGAAATTTAATTTCAATAGCTTCGTTGTAATACAAAATCAAGCGCGAAAACTATATTGAACATCGGGACTGGCATTCTATTAATTCAGGCTCACGTACGTACAGTATTGTACCCAATGTATGCGTGTGGGCTATTGTAATAAAGCATCGATCATATTGGTGCGCGTGCGCTCATCGCCGTTAGCTAAGCAAATCGAGGGGTGGATACGGAAATGTGATAACATAGATCTAACGGACTGGAGCTAATAAAGCTTCATAACAATTTGTGAGCGGAGTCGTACAGCGGTGTATGAAATCATACACCAACTAGTTGATTTAGCTAACGACTTCATCGGTACTTGGATTGATTAATAACATCGCGTTTCAGTATACTCAGTATTAGGGTGTTTCATTTTTGAAAATTGTGAAATTTTCTCTGACTTTGCTCACGCCCTAAGTTTCTTTGATATAAAAATGATATATTTAAAAATTTATTGAGATTGGATAACGTTTAGAGGTTGCACACTTTTGAAAGTGGAGCCAAAGCCCCATACATTACGAAAAAAATTACTTTGTTATAAATTCATAAAAAATAATGAACCAACACTAAAATTACTTGGGTAAGTAGATTCTATCGTCAAATATAAAAAAGGATTTTATTCTTTAAGCACGTGTGTGAATTTACTTTAACCTTAATATGGTATTATTTATAAAGTAGCCTAGATCCCGGTTTTTACTTAATTTTAGGCCATAATTGGATGTTTACACATAGTACACTAATCTATTATAGTTATGAATCTATTAAAACACTGGGAATTAGGTTTTCATAAAAGGGCCCTATAAATATTTTTTAGAATTTATACCTACTTCCAAAGAATAAGTTCTCATTTTTAATATATGACATTAAATTCGACTTTTCCATTCTTTTTTAGTGTTGGTTCATTATATTTGATTAATTTATAACAAAGTAATTTTTTTCGTAATGTATGGGGCTTTGGCTTTACTTTCAAAAGTGTGCAACCTTTAAACGTTGTCCAATCTCAATAAAATTTTATATATATCATTTTTATATCAGAGAAACTTAGGGCGTGAGCAAAGTCAGGGAAAATATCAATTTTTTTTTTTGCCCATACAAAAGTGAAACACCCTACTCAGTATGAACCCTGAATCTATTAAATAACAACGTCTTTGAGTACCTATATGACGATATGTCTGATAAAAATTGCTTAAACTTAAGTATCTTTGTACCAACAATATCATTAGTTCACTACATTTATAACGCCTCAGCATTGTGTTGGAATGAATCGTGCAAAAGTGCACCATCGCGGATCCTCTAGACAATGGGTAATAGCGAACCAATGTAATACAATACAAATTCCTAACGAAAATCTATACTTTTCCTAACCAATGTCGGTATATTCAAGTATTACTTCTTTTTCATTGCTCTATGCAAATTACAGGCTGCATTTGTTCAAGAGATTGGCATACCTACATGTTAATTTGTTATACGCATTGTTGAAGTTAAGCTTGCGAGTAAAGTTTAATGCTGCTGTAAAAGGCAATCTTCGGAATAGCTGTGTTAATTGTTCTCGTAAACGGTTGGGTTTACGATTTTCTATGATCGATAGTTGTAATATGCAATTCTAAATAAATAATAACTACTCGTACATCTGGGAAATATAAAAGTTTTCATCATGACGACAGAAAAAAAAATGTTACTTTCATGCCATTTGCGTTGATAGAGACATAATCATTTTAACAAGCTTTTATTTAGGTGCGTTTAATGTTTTTTATACAAACCAAGAGTAAATGTTCGTGTTTCATGCATGGCCTAAAGGTGCGGTTAAACTAGAAGAGCATTCGCTGTTCTAACCTCCCACTCTACGAAATTCGATCGGTACGCAAAACGTGATTGGTTGATTTCGTAGAACGGGCGCTAGAACAGCGAATGCTCTTTTGGTTTAAACGCACCTTAAGGGCGCGTTCAGACCAAACGAGCATTCGCTATTCTAACCCACTACTCTATGAAATTCGATCGTTACACAAAACGTGATTCGTTGATTTCGTAGAGTGGGGGATAGAATAGCGAATGCTCGTTTGGGCTGAATGCACCTTAGCATACATTTGTGAAGGAGAATGAAAGATGATGAGTTTTTTTTTAGCATTTCAAAATGAATAGGTTTTGGGTGGTTAAATTTTCTCGCGCAAGATGACACTGGCCAGTATACAGTGTGTAAGTCTAATACGGGCGATCAATTAAACCCGGCATGGGATTCATTAGTGTAATCATGGATTACAAGGTTTTTTTAAAGTTACTCTTAATTATGACCCCACAGAATTTTTTTAAGATTATCGGAGCAGCAATGTAGGTACGAACATTTGTTATTGTTGATATGGCAGTTATGTCATCTGCTTTTGAAATTAGCTGTCATCGAGTGCTTAACTCGCGTATGTTGCTCTACATTGCGCGCCGATTTATTTTGTATGGAAAATTTTGTTGCTCTAATTTTAAGTAAAAGTTATTTGAATGTACTTATTATGTCGTAAACTAACACCCGTTAAGAGCTTCGCCCGTATTAGACTTACACCCTGTATTTGTTAGCCCCACCTTGGCCCCACCAAAAAAATATGATAGACGTTTCTAGACTTAAAAAATATAATGGAAAATCGAATTAAAATATAAATACGACAAAATTTCGGAAACCATATAACATAAATTGTACTAACAAAAAAAAAGAAGTATTTATTCAAATGTACGCTACCCTTGTACTTAATTACTTATAATTAATAAACCTTCATACATTTATTGCTGATTTTAAAATAAGTATCTGTAATACATTAACATTTTACGAGTCATACATTTTAACAAACAAATTAGCGGCAAATTCTAAAGGTCATAAAGCAAAATATGACGTTATGTATGCACGATGTAATGATTAAATGTAAAACCGTAATTGCTGTAGCTGTCTTTAGCATGTTCTCATAGATTACTTCTTTAAGCCCACTCCTGGGGGTATCTCATAAAGAACTAAAGGCTTCCAATGGATGGTTCAGCGCTGCGCCGCTCGTTAAATATGTAAAAACGTGGCCCGGCCCTGGCAATAAACTGTTAAACGATGTATTAAAATATGGTCCCGTGTACACGATTAAGCACTCTCGTAAATACACAATAATTGTATAATGTCGTTATATATGCAACTGATTTACTTATTGCCTTTTTTACTTAAATAATTGGAGAATGATTTTAAATAAATTGAGATATAATAAAAATATATGTATGTTTGAAAGTCAGAACATTTATGTCGAATGATTTGTAGAGATGTACAGGTCTTTGTCAGGATGGGTATATAATAATACGAGTAACATTTTAATTAAATTATATTATGCTCATTTGGCGAGGTCTCAAAGCGTAGGTAGATGATTGTAATTGAATATCATAACTTTAACAAAATAATTGAAGCCTAAATTACTCCCACGGTTTTTTATCATTCACCGTGTACAAGCTTTAAAGCTTTAAATATAAGTTTACGCTTTATAAAATTCTCAAATTTATTCAATGAAAATTCAGTTACATTTACTGGTTGTTTATTAATTTATTATACTTAAATCCTTAGACCATGCATGATTTCCTAATTTAATGGAGTCGAGCGAGTGGCGGGCACTGCGAGCTTATATTAAAATATTTCTAGTATTAAGGCATATACCGATAAAAAACTTCATATATCAAATAATAAAATCGGGTCGATATAGTTAGGTAGCTATAATTTCTAGCTTTGGAAATTAACCAGGAAGTCTTAACTTAGTACTTTTGTGTCACTACTGCATTTCAGGTACTCACAGTACAGCTTCTTCGAAACCTCTTCGAAACTATCTATTACTAACATTTTGTTCTTTTTTGGTATGCAGTTTTCTAAATTATGGGACAGTCGTCAATATATCTGGGCATTCTTCCCGTGTTCCTTAAGATATCCTTGACTTATGCACAGTATCCTTACTCGTTTCTGGTGCTGATTTTGCTTCATTTAACTATTCCAAAGAGACTAAGATTTATGTATGATTATATAACTGATTAAAGACCCATAGAAAATTCACATATGTGTCATAATTCGAGTATAAATGCGCCCAAGGCAGAGGTATATTAATGAAAACGTGGAGATTTACCAGAAATATTGCTCACTTCTGCAGATCATGAAATCGTGTAGTGTGGAAATAAAGAGCTCGTAAAAATAGATTTGTAAGGGGTTCGGGAAAACTTGTATTGTGAATACTGAGATTGCAGTAGCAACAAAAAAGGACAAAAGTTAGCTAATTTAAGACCTCCTAGTTAATTACAAAAGCCAGAAATTACAGCTTTTTAACTATGTTGACCCGATTTTTTCATTTGAATTTGGTAGTTTTTTTTCGGTACAACCCTTAATATAACGTATGACACAGTTTTTTCTAAAATTGATGTATTGATATTTGTTCCATGGGAAATCTTATCCAGAAAGACCATCTTAACACGTTTTTCACAGTTTGGATCACGACCCCGTAATCACCCTGTATGAAAAAACCTTAAAGTTATCTCCATGAGTAATAAGAGAGTATCAAGGGCTCATTTTATATATCGCTCGAATAGCCCTGTTCTGCAGAACAAAAATTGTGTTAGTCTCAGAATTGACAGTAGGTACTGCCGTACTGCCCCATAGTAAAGTGTCATACGACAAAATGCTGTGCAAGCAACTAAAATATATATCTAATGTAAATGTCTGTCTTAATAAGATAATACAGTGTGTGAATCTAATACGGGCGATAAATTAAACCAGGCATGGGATTCATTCGTGTAATCATGGATTACAAGGTTTTTTTTAAGTTACTCTTAATTACGACCCAACAGAATTTTTTTAAGATTATCGGAGCAGCAATGTAGGTACGAACATTTGTTATTGTTGACATGTCAGTTATGTCATCTGCTTTTGAAATTAGCTGTCAACGAGTGTTTAACTCGCGTTTGTTGCTCTACATTGCGCGCCGAATTATTTTGTATGGAAAATTTTGTTGCTCTAATTTTAAGTAAAAGTTATTTGAATGTACTTATTATGTCGTAAACTAACACCCGTTAAAGGCTTCGCCCGTATTAGACTTACACCCTGTATAATAGCTCCTATAATCAATTTACTTTGTTTATTTCACAGTAGGTATACCATTCTTATGAATAGAATAAGTTAATGGGATTACTTTGTACCCTGCTTGAATGTTAAGATGTCCTAGTTCGTAATTCTAATATTGTTAGCAGATTATTTTCATAATCAAGACCCCGTGTAGCGCACTGACATTGATTTCTCTTTTAGACTTGCATAAGTAATTCAATTTTATTTGCCTAGACTTAGTGCCGTTTTTATGCGACAACAACAATACCACAAAAACAAGCAGTCAAACGATTTCTAAAAGGCCTTTTGAAGAAAGATTAAACAAGATTCAAATAACCTTTATTTATTTTACTAACCGGATTTAGAAATATTTTAATACAATTTCAAATATAATCAGAATGCCTTATAGGTCCTAAACATCCCCTGGGCGTGGATAAACGTAGGTACCTTTATTCATAAAACGCGTTAACTTTTATGTCGTACTATCGCTAGGGGGTCCGCAAACTTGTCGGATTTGCAATATGGTGCAAGTGTTTGAAAGGAGCGATGGCTAGGCTAAAAAAGCGCTGGCGATTATTCTACCGGTTAGATCTTTTTCCCCATTTACGGTTCTTGATGATGTCATTAAGTCCGTCTTTTTAAGAAGCGGATTTCATACTTGCTTAACTTTTTCCGGACTGTTGCTAGTTGTAGGTATAATAGCTCCCGAATTTCTAATCCCTGATAATAATGAAGGTACAACAGTAATGGTCATATTGCACTAGTTTTTTGTCGGATTTCTGACGAAATTGAACAATCGTTTGACCAATAATCGCTAGCGCTTAACACTCGATTTAAACATTTTTAACATACACACACTAAACCCTTTCGAATGCTAATGCGAAGCGTGACATATTAATGCTACATGGTGCCCCGCCATTACTCAGCATAATTCTAGAGTCTAATCTCATGTTCGAGGGCAGGTATAAGCCAAGCATCATTATGGTATAACGCGACTTGGATCTATAATTATGGTCTCACAATGGATCTTATATTGTCAGTATTTAATACAAAAGTAACTACTTGAACTTATTCGGATATACATATGAACACTTGAAAAATGTTACCGATAAAAAGGTATACAATAATTGAAGGAGTTTTTCCGGGATTAAGCAACAAACCTACCGGGCACTGTTTCACGTAACTATTAGTATGGATTTATTGGCCACCCCTCCCACTCTGTGTTGACTTTGTATTATATCTGCAGGCTATACCGTCGCTGAGACACGATCCTTCATGATTTACTAAGGCTTGTGGATAACGGATGATCCAGTAACAGCTCCCATTTTGGATACTAGCCGATATTTATCTATTATCGGTACTAATCCCGTCTGTTATGTATTTACGTCTAAACTACTGAAAATTGTTTTATTAAATTTAGTTAATATGGAAATAATTTTTGCTCGGAAATGTCTGTCCTATTAAAACTAAGTGTGGGTATGTAACTTAGGTATATGTTATTGAACAAATTATATGATGATTACTTATGATTCTTATATCTAAGTGAGAACAGACAAAAACTACACCAGAGACTTGAATAATGCCTATACATATAATATACAAGGTATTTACGTTACACAATACGAAGAAAGTTATGAAAAATTTTGTAGGTAGGTGGTAGGTATAATTGTATTATTGTTGAATAATAATTAGTAAAAAACTTTTACTTTTATTTTTAATCGTCTTTACATCTAGTTCTCGACTTACCTCTAAGACAACCGTTGCTGCACATCCTTGGGTTATTAACCAAAATACCGTCTGTACCGACGCGTCATTACAGGCACATGTTCAGGTAATGATTCATTCCTGAGAGTGTGCAGTTCTAGTTAGTATATTTTTTTCTGAAGTAGCATTATATTAATTATTTTTATTAATTAAAATATTTTAAGAAACTTACTGTTTTTTACCTTATACGAGTATACCCGGCTTGAATAACTTCCATTTCTCGTATTTCGAACTAGCCTCAAGTTATTACGGATAGGTAATTCAACTGGGACAACTTTTTGCTGCGAACCACTCGAGTGATTTTTAACCGGTCAGTGTGGATAGACTTCACTTGATTTCAAATACTTACGACAACCCAGATACAAGATAGTGAAAAACTTGCATTCGAACACGAAAGTATTCGAGTACTTGTGTAAACTTTAGTCTTACCAGGCCTGCTACCACGAACACCGAACCGAAGTTCGCAAATTTCGGGGGTTTGTCTCTGTCACTCTAATGACGCCTTCTTTGGAGTGACAGAGACAAATCCCCGAAATTTGCGAACTTCGGTGTTCGCGGTAGCCGGCCTGTCTTACACGGCCTTTTGTACCTATCGTTGTAGGTACTTGGCCTTTCTTTACACATAGTGCAATGGTGTTGTGCCGATGTTTAAATTGATAATCATGAAATTATTTGATATATTTCTCCCGCATAAATATTAATCGTTTTCTATAAATATGTAGAGGTAAATAATATTAAATGGTATGACATACATTTAAATAATCAATAAAATCATCTAATTGGAAAACATCCAAAAAAGAAATCCTATTAATTTGGCTTTTATTTTGACATCGACTAGTACAGTCGGATTTCTTATAACAATAATTGGATTGCTTCAAGGTTATTCCGACTGTAATAGGAATTAGCGGAAACGAATGTTGTCCGGAGTTTTCTGTAATCTATTTGTAATCTTGTTACAAGAAATCCATACCTATTGCATTGGTACGGATTGACCTACCAAGTTTAAAGTAGGTATAGCGTATCCACTTTTCTGAGACCAATTTTGCCATAGTATTTGTATTGAAATTAATTTTAAAAGTAGGACTAAGTATATGAAAACCTAAGACACGCCACATGTATAAAGTCATATTGAGCAAGTTTTAATATTGGGACCGACACCGAAACAAATTGACTATTTAATAGATTTTGGTTGTGTGATCTTGACATTTTGTGTAGAGAACTTTTTCGAGTTTTTGGGGTTGTTCCAATAAAAAAGGTTGCTCAGACTTATGAGTAGTATAGGGCGACTAAGTTTTTCAGTGGCCAGGAGAATGCATTTCCAACTCTCTATCAAATAGTGTTGCCACTGATGGTTACTAGGTATGTTGAAAACTTAATAATTTTCCCTAGATATATTATAAACTTGGTCCGTGTGATCCTAGCGTCCTTAGTCTCTTCAACGGAAAAGACTCGGACACCACAGGAGACCCAAGAGCTGACAGATTCCTCGCTCAACGTTTAGCAATCCAGCGAGGAAATATTACCAGCGCTTTAGGTACCATGCCGCAGGAACCTGTATTAGGTTTATTTTAGTATTTATCCAGTTTTAGTTTAATACTCTTAATTCAGTACAGGTGGTCCTTTTTTACGCACGAGAAGTGGTTAATTTCTTATCAGGTCGATACTTCAGAGTGCCATCTGTACTGAAAAACGTCTTAAGATACATGAGCGAAAATAAGGAATTTTGTAACTCGTATCGTTATAAAACTATTAAAATACTCCCTTGGGTCGTATTTTAATTTATCGACACTCGTTTCGAACTTCATTTTTCGCATTTGTATATTAATGTACTAAATATTATACGTAATTGTAGTTTAGTTTGCTTGAATAAAACTAGTATTTTATATACAATCATTTACTTATACTTACACGTTATTGTTACAGTGAGATGGCGCGGTGGATCGCGCTGCTCCGGCATGGGCAATCACCGATCTGGCTTCTTATTTTCTGCCTATTCCATTTGGCTGAAGCGACACCGGGTAAGTTAACAATTTAATCAGAAATAAATTACATGCAAATAAATGATATGATATAATAATTAAACATGTTGACTGCATTTCCTCCCATTAATCGTAAAAAGTACCTTACATGCTTCGACGAAAACATCCATTCATGGATGCGTCCGTTTCACGTCATCTGCGATAGGTATTTAATGCCATGGTTCATTTGAACTTTGTAGATATCCTATTGCTAACTTTATAAAGATTAGTTAAACGTTCATAATCGACATTCCACCTGATATAATATTAATTAGGAAGTATCAGTTACGAGACAAATATTAATTAAGAAATGCCAACAAATAATTAAAACTTCGCTAACTATTTATAACGTTCTATAAAGTTAGTAAAACTAGAAGACAGAAATGTTTTCTAATTGGAACAAATACTTATAAGGTCGGTTGTAAGCCACAAGCCGCCATTCATGGAACTCGGTGCACTTAAATCCATACTTATTGAGTACATAGTGTATTATATTTGTACTGATTACTACTTTCATTTAAGGTATGAACTCTTTATTTTAGCAAGATTATATACTCGTATACCTAGTTACTTAATCCCGCTGATCTAACCACCTAATATGAAATAACCTTGTAATTAGAAATTTCCCAGACACGCCTGTTATTCCGAATGCAGATTGTTTTATTATCTTTATAACTGTGAGATACAGTTTTGTATATCTAATTTATTACCTATTATTTATATTTTGTTACTATCTTAAACCCGTTAAATGTTTTTGACTGCGACCTGTCAGATTTTTGTTTTTCTAGTAGGATCAGAGTTTTATTAAGACGTGAATTGTAATTTTTACAACTGCATATTTTGAGACTATCTAGGAATTATAAGGGCAATTTCACTTTTAGGGACAACCCAATTAGTGTGAGAATAAAAAAACCTTAATTACAGTCAGGTTTGTAACGATAATGAAGTACGATAAGTATCTTTCGAAATTTAAACTAGGGCTACCGGTATCCGTGTTACCCGCAGACACGTGTACACGAATCCTTAGCACCGGCGGTACTAAGAACCCGAACGACACGAAACGCCAAGAAACGTTTCCAACTTAGAAACGTTTCCAAGCGCGAGTCCGCGGATCTACTTAGAAACTTTTCCAAGCTTGAGTCTTGCGGATCCATTACAATTGAATATTCGAAAAACCTATGTTTTTATTAGTAAAAAGTCTGAAACAAAAAAATACCTACTGAAAAATTCGCAGTTTTTTACGAATTACGCAGCTAGAAATTTTCTTTGTTGCAGGTTAAATGCGGTTCAATACTTTGTTCAAATATAAAATCGTACCTATATTTTAGATTGCCACTGCCACTACACATTGAGGGCGGATCAGACACAGGTACTCGGGTATCCGTGTCTTAATTACACGGTTCCTAATTAAACGTTTCCAACGGGTAAGAAACCCGTTTCCCGGTAGCAAAGAAACGGGTACACGGAAACGGGTACACGAAACCCGGACACGACCGAGAGCCCTAATTTAAACTAAACATAAAAACCGAGTTTTCATTGAAATTTAGTCCCTAATTGTGGTTACAAACCTGACTGCAAGTTTTTTTAATCTGACGCTAATTTGGTGTCCCTAAAAGTTAAAAAACTCCTAACGAACAACTACAGAGCGTAAACTAAAATTGCTCTTTTGATGGTCGGTACGTTGGCATGCGAGCAGATTTAATACACATCATTTCATAAATTTATGATTCAATGTCTGTTAAAGTTTGATTATTCATGATGTAAGTTATGGTAAATTACTTCATAACAATTATTTTACGACCCCTTCACTTCCTCTTCTTATCTTTAGTAGGTACCTAAAATATAACATTTTCATGTTTAGATGGATTTTATGTTTTAGAATTGCTCTAAACGAGAATGAGTTATTTGAAAATAATCATCATCGGTTTAATATTCACCGGAATCACCGGCTAAGCTTTCCTGAAATTTAATAATATTATTATTATATTATAAATTATCTACTGTCCTATTTTGCCACTTGCCATAAGAGCGCTTAGACATTTAAATAAAAGGTACAAGACAATGCCATCCTCATGGTAAGCGACAAAGTGGTACATTTTTAATAAAACGTTCACATTTTAAAAAGCCCTAAGAATCATCGAATTTAACTATACCTATAATTAAAAGGTAAGCTTTACTATTTGGACAGCGTTATGGAATAAGTGATCAAGCGACAATTGGTTAAAATGAGATATACGCTCAAAAGATTGGAAATTTGAAGGAGTGTACTTTTAAGCGCATTTTTAAAGTAAAAACTATCGTTTTCACTAGGAACTTGTAAATGTGTTTAAAATTATGGTATATGTAAAAAAACACTGCATTTAGCACATCTAGAAATAATTAAAATCTTTATAATGCGGGTAATTTATTTCGTAGCAGCATTCTACGTGACATATTTCGCGCTTTGTATTCTTGGCGATATTCGACCTGCATTTAAATCTTTATTTTCTCCATTTGGTCACTTAGTTTGATATTCCATAAGGAACTCCATTGTATATACGGCATTTCATTATTATTTATAGTAGTTATGTACTAACTCATAAAAAACCTATTAAATTTAATTAATGCCAAGCTTACGGCTTTAAAATTTACCATTACCTAAATAATCTCTCTGGGTTATTATAACAGAAATCTACCTCCACTTATGTAAAATAAAAGTACTTTTAGGAAGGTGATAAATTGATAAATAATATATGAAAGATTGAGTATGTGCAGCTTTGATCGATGTTATTATTGATTGATTTTCTTGATAATACGTTTTTATACTTAAAGACTTGACAGTTAATAGACGCAGGCGACACCGCCGGATAAAGCTAGTTTCTCTAAAAGGGCATTCAAGTCCAGATGAAGTAAAGCCTTAATTAGAACTGTGTTCTAATCAACGTTACTACTAAATTCACACTAACGTTCTTATTCCGTTTCTCTTGTATCAGAAACGTAATGGGCTGTTATCCGATAACAAGGTACACCTAAATACTTAACCCTTAAATTGGCAATGTACATCACAATGTACATAGTCATTGACCCACTTTTTGTATTTTTTTCTCTCTACGCAATGGCGAGGAGGCTGGAACGCACGTTTTTTTTATTTGCCAA
>JALPQI010019685.1:0-25418 GCA_025490895.1 Thaumatotibia leucotreta | reverse complement strand
AAATAACCCAATAAGTACTTGATTTCATATATTCATTCAGAACTAAATACTACAAGTACATTTAAGACTTCATTTTTATTTATTACTTAATGGAAGAACCACATAATGTACACTTATTGGTATTTAGTGACGAGATATTTACACCTAATCAAACTAAACACACAATGTACAACCAGTTACTGTTACTTACCCGGTCTCACCTCATTACGATTGCAAACTTTAAAGGATTTTATTACGATTTAGAATACGTTAAAAGCATTTGTTGGATTCTACTTTTACGATGTCATTTATTGCACATACAAATTTATTCAAAGAGAACCCAACAAATAAACTTTAGTACTTATTTGAAACAATTCTCTAATAAAATATTATGCTAAGTCCAGTAATCGGATTCTCGCAAGATGCCTTTAACAAATTTCTTTCAAATAATATGTCCGGTGGAGAACCCTATAAGTTTTTCGACGGCCCCATGATCATGCGCCGCCTTGACAAGTAGCGACACGAACGCAAGCGCACCGCTGCGACGTTTTGAAAATAGCTGTTAAAAAGGGGTGTATTGTATTAAAGAAAGTTGTGAATGATTGTGTTCAAAGTTGTGTGATGGGTGACCGAGGCAGAAAATTAGTGCAACTACCTAGCTGGCAGTAATAAGCTGGAAACAGGTAATCTACTTTTCCAACGTAGAATTGTCATATTTTACACACCGTGTTTATAGTAATGAGCTCAAGTAACAATTAATCTAAGCTATTGTACCTAACCGTTACCATGAAAAGCATTGTTGTTGTTTTATTGAACTTATCGGTTTTTAGCACTGACTATGAAAATAATTGTTGTTGTTTTATGCGAACTTATCGGGTTTTAGCACTGACGATTAATGAGACTTCGCGACTTTGAGTGATTCTTACGATAAAAATAATAAAAAGGTAGTTGTGATTAGTACTTTTGATTAAATAATATTGATTAATTTTTACGTTTCAGCGGGATAAAGTGCTTCTATGAACAGTTTTTCTATGACTAGACCTAGTATTTCAAAGGCAATTGAAAAAAATGTAAGCTGTTATACGCAAAACAATGAAGATGGTAAGTTTCCATGGTTTTGAAGATCCGCACATTGTTTTACGTTACTACCTATTGTGTTTGTGGTACTCATACTTTAATTAAAAAAAACAATTTCAGAAAATGACTCAAATGCACTATATTGTCAACGACAATAATAGCATGTCAGACTCAAGTAAGTCTTTTGTGGATTATTAAAAAAAACTGTTGTTAGGATCGATCTGTATCTTAATTTATTATGCTTACATTTTTTCCAGATGATGAAACTGACTTATTTGGCAGTGACTATTCGGATGAAGATCCTACACATGTGCCACATCCTAAGGACTTTCGCAATTTTGATGAATCGCAAATTGATATCGCCGCCCAAATGCACAATAATAATAGTAAGAAGACTCAAGTAAGTCTTTTACAGATTACTTAAAAATAATGTTATTAGGATAAAGTTACTTATACAGGTAATTTATTCTGCTTTCGTTTTTTTCAGATGATTAAACTGAAGATCCTACTTACGACTACTTTACCAAAACAAATAGATTTTGACTCAGATTTTACTACTGAAAGTCCAAACGTTTCATCCAAACAGGAAAAAAAAATTATGGTGCTGATTGATGAAGTTTTAGATCGAGTTTGGATTGCTGTAGAAGATGACTATTCAGCGGAAGCTCCTTGTGTTCCTGATACAGATTCAGAGAACGATGCACCTCAGCGAAATGATTCTGGCCATGACATTATTATTCCTGAAAGTCACAGTCCAGTAGATATCGCTAAAAAGCGAAAAATGGAAGGGCTACCTTATGTAACCCAAGGCGTTAAGCGTCCTGCCAAAGTTCCAAAGCCTCCTTGGAACCTCCTCGATCCTTGAAGCCTCCTTTGGAACTTTAGCAGCTTTCGCTTTTTAGCGATATCTACTTTCCATTCAGATAGCTTAGCTTGCTTACGTCGCTTCAGGGGTTTGACACAATCTCAAACTTTATCTAAAAAATTGTCTAAAATTAAGTTAACAGTGTCTTCTACTTGTGAACAAGCACCGGAACGTTCACGGATCATGCCGTCATTGTGGCTAGAGTCAGTTGGTTCTAATACTTTTAATCTATCGTCTTCGGAATCTGAAACGTAAGAAGAAGCTCTTTCTATACATTCACCTTGACCAGAAAGACTAACATTGTCAAGTATGGGCAAGGAACGTTCCTGATGTTTCCTTGGACTGGGACTTTCAGGAATAATAATGTCATGGCCAGAATCATTTCGCTGAGGTGCATCGTTCTCTGAATCTGTATCAGGAACACAAGGAGCTCCCGCAGAATGGTCATCTTCTACAGCAATCCAAACTCGATCTAAAACTTCATCAATCAGCTCCATAAAAAAATCTTCCTGTTTGAATGAAACATTTGGACTTTCAGTAGTAAAATCTGAGTCAAAATCTATTTGTTTTGGTAAAATAGTCGTAAGTAGGATCTTCCGTTAAATCATCTGAAAAAAACGAAAGCAGAATAAATTACCTATTTAAGTAACTTTATCCTATTAACATTAATTTTAAGTAATCTGTAAAAGACTTACTTGAGTCTTCTTACTATTATTATTGTGCATTTGAGCGGCGATATCAATTTGCGATTCATCAAAATTGCGAAAGTCCTTAGGGTGTGGCACATATGTAGGATCTTTATCCGAATAGTCACTGCCAAATAAGTCAGTTTCATCATCTGGAAATTGGGGTGGCAATATCAATTTGCGATTCATCAAGATCGGAGGAGTTATTTTCTGAAATAGATTTTTTTAATTAAAGTATGAGTACCACAAACACGATAGGTAAAACAATGTGCGGATCTTCAAAACCAGGGAAACTTACCATCTTCATTGTTTTTCATATAATAGCTTATATTTTTTTAATTTGCCGTTGAAACACTAGGTCTAGTCATAGACAAACTGTTCATAGAAGCACTTTGCCCCGCTGAAACATACTGAATTATACCTGAAGAGTATCATGGATGGATAAGAAGCCTAAAAACGTTTGTTGGCATAGCACTTACTTTTTCAGATGTAGAATAATACCGTTATTACTTTTAGATTCGTCTATTTTTTAAGTTTTTATTTGGTAATAAAACCCTCTTAGTAACAAATATGGTTTTTTTATTTATGCGTAAACCCAATAAGTCGATACCCCTTGGTAAAAAATGTTATCTTACAGGAAAACTAGATGAGTTACATAAATAAAACATAGATAAACTTAAAGTGAATGAAATTGCTTTTCACAAACCACTCATAAAACTACGAATCTATTTATCAAAATAAGTGTCCGATGACAATAAACCTTTAACATCATTTTTCTCGAAACTAGGTGTCACGTACTTATAGGGTTTCACCAGGCAACCCTCGATATAATGTAATAAATTAATGAAAAAATGTATAAATAGGTATTAATTAATTCGAATAATTAAACGTAGTTCTAAAATACACACACGTAAAACATTGAATTTTTGGTGAATAGCTCTTTAGAGTATAGAATTATCAATAATAATCAATAAAAACTAAATATTCCGTCAAATTCAGGCCGTATTAAAAGTTAGATAAATTCATTCAATCAAAAAAACTATTAAAGACGACTCCACTCCATTCATGCTATATGAAAAATGCCCCTAACTGTCCTCACCCTAAATTATGTGTCTACATTTTATTTATAATAAAAAATATTTCATAAAATTATCAATGACTTAGTTTTACATCAACAACAATAAATAGGTACTTACTTAATATATAAAATAAACAAGAAGATATATAAAGGATTGTTAAGTATGTTCCTAGTTACTTATTTTTAAATCATTTATACATGAAGAAATAAATAAAACAAATAAATAGAAAGCGTCACATTCAGCGTCAAATTTTATTACGAGTATAATAATTATGGCGACAACAAAAACTTTAACATAAAATATTAAATGCGAATTTTATTTTAGGAGAAACAAAACTTAGTGCGAAAAATATGCTTTAAAAATTTCAAGCATTTAAATTGACTAACAAATAAATACTTATTGATAATCTTGTGAAGATAATTTAATATCGTAAAAGTTTATTTTTAATAATTTGACTACTTTATGAATTATAAATATTAGATGTCATATACCAAAGAAAAACGACCAAGATCACCTATGTCCGAGGTGGGGACATAGGTGAGGGGTCTTGGTCGTTTTTCTTTGGTATATGACATCTAATATTTATAATTCATATAGTATTAAGTAGTGTGACTACTGGAGAAAAATTAAAAGTACAAATCAAAATATTTAGTTAATAAATAATTTGATTTGTGTTTTCGCAATACGTTGACTACTTTAATTGACTTTTATGAGTTTTTTTATGTAGGTACTTACATACCTACCTATCATTATGTACAAAAAATTAAGACACACTTGACACTATTGTAATATGATTTGAGTACTTTAATAAGGTAGGTTCCAGCAAACCTTCCGAAAACTACGGATTTTCTTTTTTCAGGCATTTTTTAATGATATGTCATTGTTTACAGTTAAATAATAAAAATCATAAAATCACAAACATTAAGTCGTTATAAAAATTTAACAGTAAAACCTATGAAATCATAAGGACTTATACTCGTATAGCTACGTAGATATGTAGTTAAAACTTAGAACTCGATTCCACCGCGAAAACTGACATATGGCTTCGTTTTACATCCACTGCTGATGACACTCGCAAATTCAAAACTAAAGGTAACCTACACAGGACTTTGCCAGCAATGAACGCGAAACAGATTCATGAGTTCGCAAGATGGAAAGGCTTAACATAACCACAGATACTAAAAATCAGAGTAACGGGGAGCAGCTCCGCCGATATCAAGCGCAACGGGTCTGTAGTAATCCTTCATCTCACCCCACCCTCTAGGAGCAACGTTGAAGTTCGGACCAGAGACTAGAGGCAGCCGAGGACTGATAGGCGCGGCATACACATCATTCAGCTTCGTTGGGGCCATTGGGACTGGTATCTCCTGGTTTTGCAGCAAGATCGTAGGTGGAGACACTGGGAAAGGCTCCATCTTTGGAAGGGAGTGTTTCAGAGCTGATTTAGGATAGGTCTTCTGGTTCCGAAGGCTGGATGGAGGGCGGTATGGCGTGTCGTGTGTCGGGACCGGCGTCGGAGTTGTGGAGAGATTCGTTGTATTGCGGCCTGGAATAAAAAAGCATTTCGTTATACATCTTTATTACTTAACCCTTAACCACCTACGTGCGGTCTCACAGACACTGGATTATTCAAAATTGACAATAACTCAACGCAAGTACATCTCTCATGCCTCTGTGACCTTGTACCTTTGCCCGGCCCCTCCGCACTGCCGGTCATGCTGTCGACTCGTTCAGACGTGCACTCATTTGGATTTGGTGAGTAATAAACTAGCATCGGCGGTCTGTGAGACCGCATGTAGGTGGTAGCGATACATTTGTAAGTGTCTCAGTGACCGCACGTAGGTGGTTGTGTTATTTAAATTTCATAATAATTGTTACTATAGTTTGACACAGTTTTGAAAAAAGGTTCAAATTTATGAAGAAACTGGATGAAAAATTAGCGAGACCCTATTTAGAGCGTCGTGCAAATAATCAACGTCTTCCGCGGGACTAGAAAATTGCTTTGAATTTCAATGATCGAACAAATTGTGTGTCGCCGGCAGACAAAAATGGTTATTTTAAGGGCATGTAATTTTACAAAAATAACTTATTTGTAGCCCTATTAGATAGTTAAATAGCATTTTTGATTGTTCAATTTTATTGTTTTATAATGAAAAGTTTTATATAATGTTCTTTAATTTTGTGATCTCATATCCTGAAGGATACTTAGTTTTGTAATCGAAAATACAACGAGATAATAAACATGTTAATTTTGAAATACAAAATTTTGATTATTTATGTATTATTATTGATTAATAAATGCCTGAAACAATTTAAAGTGTATTTAATATATTTAAACCCCTTTCAGTCACGCCAAAGTAAATAAATCAGGTCCCATAAGAAGGAGCGGTCTCCATGACCGCACGTAGGTGGTTGTGTGATGCAAACAGGACGTAGGTAGTCAAGGGTTAAAAATCGACTCTGCATCATCATCATTCTGCATGGTTTCCGCAATTTTTCCAGAAATTAATTCTAGTGATGTTTCAACTTCGTGTGAAACAAAATAGCATCGGTTATGGAAATGTGTTGCACATTCCTTTTGGTTAATATAATTAGTTTAAATGCTTCTAGTATTTTTATTCTTTTTGTAGTCTATCCTGCACCCTGCACAAATAGACGCAGGACTGTTACAGTCTGTGACTGAGCATGTTTACTAAAGATCAATAGAATTTATGCAAAAATAAATCCTTTTGAACAGATCTTCTTCAAAGACTCTGCTGTGACCCAAATTAACACGTTTCATGTGCAGCTAATATCGATAATGTCACCTCTCACGTGCAAATTCTCGCACACAATTTCAAGCATAACCTGGCAACAGTATTTAAAGTCCGCCAATACCAAATTTTATCAAATTGTCACTTTTTACAGCTGATACGTGCGGATAAGTTAACGTAGCTTACCTCGTACGTGCAAATTCCAAATTATCCCTATATTTAAATAAATAAATAATAAATAAATAAATAAATATCTTGGGACATCTTACACAAATCGACCTAGTCCCACGGTAAGCTCAATTAAGGCTTGTGATGTGGGAAACAGGGTCGTGTATCATATATGCTACATTCACAATACCTTCAAATGTATCACATGTGATGCATGCACAGGGAACGTGTTAAGTCTTAGAACTCTGAACTCTTGACAGCCTTACCTCGTCCCTCGTGCACCCATTTCACCGACCGCTTCTTCCGGTTGACGTACATGCTTTGGCCTCTGCTCATGTGGTTGCTCTGGTCGCTTAAACTCTTCGAGATAGCGCGGGCCAGGTCCATCTGCTCTTTCACTGTGGGATGCACTCCAGGCACGTAGAACGCTGAGGAGGCGAAGGTCTTCTCTGAAATTGGAGAATAATTTGTTCAACAAACATTTCCAATGGGTTCCACGGAAGACTAGCGCTCCGGCATCAGATGTCAGAGCATATGCTGAGTGGTACCCTATTGCAGCTCCTACAGCAACACACTTTCTCACCTTTTTGTTTTTCTTTAGAGTCTGTATTTTTAATTGTATCTGTATTTTGTTTCTGTAGATGTAAGAATGTATCTTATTGTTCTGTGTGTAATTGTAGTTGTGCAATAAATGTTTTTTCTTTCTTTCTTTCTAATAAAGCTTAAACAAGAGGTGCAGTTCTAGAAAACTTGGAATTTCGTAATGATTATGTTTACTGGTGCCATCATGTTCCAAATTGTTAAAATTATAATTTTCCTTACAGTTTGGTTTGGTTCCTAAAGGAAACTAATATGATAATTTCCCAGATTCAAAATTCAAATATTTTAATGTTAAAAAAAACACAATCCCTATAAATAGTATAAGTAATACAGTCTTGCTTAACTTCGACAGAAAAGACAAATATTACTTCAATCATTCAATCATTGACACACCCCTAAATCTAGACTAGCATATATGCATATCTTTCCGAAAACATTCTAGAAAGAATGAAGAGGTAGCAGCTTAGACCAAAACTGTTTTTAAATTATATAGGTCTATTACTTAGATGCCTTATATAAAAAAAAGATTAAGTTCACCAACATCCGACGTGGTGTAGGTACATTTTTTAAGACAATTGATTAACTATAGGTACTGTAAGATCAAAGAGATTTTATGGTTCGAGATCTCATCAAGGAACACATTAATGAAATCGACGACGATCCTATCAATTTCGCTATGAACCTTTAAAAAAAATACTTAAGGACATAAGCAAACAACTTCTGTAGGCTGGTCTCGTGCTTCATCATTGGTCGTCGTTAGGTTTAATAACGAAGTGCGAAAGTGACGAGAAGCACGATAAACGGCAAATCCGTGACCATCATAAGCATGGTGTGTTGTAGTTCAGATACCCACCAAACTTCCGGTCCTTCTTGATGAGATGCTCTTCAGCGTCAGGTGCTGGCGTGAAGATCTTGTTCAGGTCCACCTCCTTGCTCAGTATCGGCGCGTTTTCCAGGTTCTCCTGTAATCATCATCCAGCCAAATTAATACCTCATCTAAGTAAATAACTAGGTACTAACCACTAACATTCACACTATCAACCAACAATTGAGAACAGATATGGAGGGCTAGCACATCATCTCCTGTTTGATAACAACACGACGCGGCCTTCTTACGGCTCTCTGTCTCCATTTAATGAATACACGTTGATTTTAGAGGCTTAATTCTGAGGTCATTATAGATGAATTTGCCAGTATGTGGTCTCCACTCGAGTACCTTCTTACCCCAACGGCCATCGGTTTTTCGAAATATGCCCTGCCCATTGCCACTTCGGCTTATGACATTGATTAATGATCTGATTTCTTAAGCAAAGAACTTATGAGGCCTATATTCGCTAATTTATGTTTTGTCACTTTCTACCAAACGCAAATGGATAACGAAGGATAAATAAATAATTATCAGATGTCGGTTTGAAGGGCATTTCACGATGATATGACATTTGGCATTAATGATTCTAGTGATTTAAAATTAATTGAATAACACATACTAGGTCACCACTACCATCGCATTTAATGTTTCGAAAGAGCTATGGAGTATCTCTGCTATCTTTTTCTGCCCTCCGGCCGACTAACAGCACTTTGCCGGCCGCTGCGCTAAACTAAGTTGCCGCCTACCGGCTCCGGTGAGCAAAAAATAGTATTCACACGTCGGCCGTTAAATGGGAAAGCCTCGGATCACATGTTTGTCGGCCTCGGCTTCGCCTCGGCTTACAATCCATGTCATCCGACACATTTCCCACGTAAACGGCCTTGGCATGTAATCTACTATGAAACGAAGAAGACAGCTCGGACTTCTAGGCAGGTAAGTACGGTATTACTAACGAGAGTGTTAGAATTAGAAGCCCACCCCGTAGGTTCGCCTGTCTTTTTCATTTATACATATGATGAAAAGTATAGTGATTTTATCAGACAGATATATTTATCTGACGACTGTGAAACCGACTCTTAGAACCTGTGTTTTGCTTATGTACTATTAACTACAGTCATCATACCTATTATGTTGTGTGGGTGAATATCTGAGCGTTTCAACCGCCGAATTTTGGAGGCACAATTTTTGCCGAAGTTTCTAAACGTCTTAATGTGATACTTCGTCATTTGTATAAGGTACCGTGCCTCCTTCAAATGACGCCGCAACACAATGTAATGAATAGAAACGTCGGCAAAAATGATGCCACCAAAATTAGGCGGTTGAAACGCTCAGATATCACCCGTGAACGAAAGAGATATAGTTAATGAGTTGATACACTCGATATCGGTATTCAAAGTCACAGTAAGGCCACTAATGTCATTGTCATTACATACTTATAATAAAATACACACGACAAGTAACAATGACTTGCAACTTTCAATACTTTAGTGATTAAAATGTATGTAGGTATGTATAGTCGGAAGTATTTGAACGGAGAATATTATAAAAATTATCTGTAATATTAGGGTAAATTGCTAGTAACTGGCCACCCTCCAGTAACTGGCCGCCCTCCAGTAACTAGCCACCTTATATAAATAAGAACTGAGAAACGTAATGAACTCTATATGCTTAAAATTAGAATTCATTTTGGAAGAGGTAGAGTGATTGACATTGATCTCACACATCGTTTTAAAATTAATACTACGTAGTGTTCATTTGTTTATTTAAGGTGTCGAGTTACAGGAGAGTGGCCAGTTACTAGCAATTTACGCTACGTAGTCGCTAGCATTTGCGTATTTACTCTATAATGTAGAATTTCGGAGCATTCATGACATAATATGGGGTTGAACGTGACGTCAGAAGAATACATTTGTCATCACCCCTAACTCTTCTCGTGGGTGTCGTAGGAGTCGACTAAGGGATTGAAGTATCACTGACCATTTATTTCTTGCAGCATCAAACTATTCCGATCGTCAACGTAAGCCGTGCAAAGTTGCAGCAGTTGACGGAACATTAAAAACATTCACATATAGCTTATAGTCCACTGCTGGACGTAGGTCTCACCAATTACTTATGGACATTAGGAGGTAATGCTCAAAATCAACACGCTGGGCAAGCGTTTTGCCGATCGCTGTAGTGTGTCCACTATGATGATGCTGCCCGTCATCAATCTTCGATAAATAAATCGTCAATACCTTAGCCGACTCTTACGACATCCAACGGGAAGAGTTGAGTTTGTAACAAATATTCTTACTTGCCATCTCCACATGGCCTACTTTTACATCATCAGCCAATGATCGTCCACTCCTGGACGTAGGCCTCTCCTATTAACTAGACGTATTAGGAGGTACCTAAATGCCCATAATCACCACGCTGGGCAAGTAATGTGTCCACTATGATGACGCTGCTGCCCATCATCAATCTTTTATCAAATAATGGTCAGTGACACTTCAATCCCTTAGTCGACTCTTACGACACAGGAGGAGTTGGGCAACAAATGAGAAATGTATTCTTACTGCCGTCACCACACGCCTGACTTTTATAACATTATAATACTTATAAATGGAATGGACATGTGAGCTGAATATGCTAGTTATTTTTCCTAACCAGTGCGGAAAAGTAAACTTTGCGCAATTTTTCTTTTTAAGGTACTCGTTTCACTCGTACTCCAACTTTCACCCTCGTCGAAAAAAAATTTTTTTGGACTTGTATCGAAATGTACTAGGTATTTCGGCGCCGGTATTCATGGCAGCTACAGAATCATTGCTGACTGTACATTCAATACGATTAAAAGACACATTAACCAGATGGCATTATCATATTTAGGTACATAAAATATAATTACCTACAATAATGACTCTTCTGTCAACAACCATACGATAAAAATCATTTTGTCATGAAGAATACAAACAAACATTGAAACGGTGTAATCGTGACTAGGTTATTTTTAATCGGACATAATAAGTTGTTAACAGTAATAATATTTATTTATTTACATAATTGGCGTGTTTATGTAATTTTAGAATTATAACTAACTTGAGACTCAAACATATTTAAATATTTATCAAACGGGTTAGGTACTCGCGTAATTTTAGTCGATAATTGCTCGACATGTTGCCACGCTGGGCAAGCGGATTGGCCATCGCAGTAATGTGTCCACTATGATGACGCTGCTGCCCATCATCAATCTTTTATCAAATAATGGTCAGTGATACTTCAATCCCTTAGTCGACTCTTACGAAACCCGCAGGAGGAGTTGGGGTGGCGACAAATGTATTCTTATTGCCGTCACCACACGACTGGTGGTGAGTGAGTAACCCGTTTGATAAAATATTGAAATCATCGTCAGCATCATCTCTTCCTGACCGATTTCGGCCACAGCGACCAGTTGAACTGGCTACGAAGAGCGTCGCTCGTGTGCTCTCATGTGGCTGACGTGGCTTA
Organism: Thaumatotibia leucotreta; assembly: GCA_025490895.1. Lineage (NCBI taxonomy): Eukaryota > Metazoa > Arthropoda > Insecta > Lepidoptera > Tortricidae > Thaumatotibia > Thaumatotibia leucotreta. The sequence continues at coordinate 13,860 of JALPQI010019685.1, read as the reverse complement.
TTTTTACAACAAATGTGCGCACAAATTAGATTTGGATAGAAGAAACAAGTTCATTCATTTGTATGGCGGCCGAGCGTGTCAGATTTTGTACTAAAGTTGTTACTTGCCTATGATTTTAAATATGTCTCAGGCCCTTGAGTATTCATATTTTTTTGTGTTGTTGCAATTAATATTACTTAAGGAAGCATTATTAATGTTTTTGTTCATTTCAACTTACAAAATTTGACGTCCGAAAGCTGCAAGCTGCGATTATAAAGACGGACAACTCAGTGAATTTCACTGAGTTCATTTGACACGCTAAGTAGATACGTTTGCTTGATCTATGGTATATATGACATCTGTGAATGTGCGACTACATTTGCTGCAAGTCAGCACCCCTCCTACGTACATATTTAAATATGTGTTTATGTAATGTTGTGCGTGGCACGTGTTAGAAATAGTTGAATTTATGCAATTCTGTTCCCAAAAAAATATTATTTTCGTAATTTGAGTTGGCTCACACAAAATATATACATATTGCGATTGTATTATAAATATCTATATTATTCCGCACTTAAGATACAAATATTACTAAGTATCAATATTAAGATTAATGGTGTCCTATTTTAATACACAGTAGGTACAACATATCAATTGCATAATATATTATGTTTGAATATTTGTACGCTAATATTGGCAAAACAAGATACACTCTAAAATTAAATTGTAAGACCTCTCATGCACGCCTGTTTTTATACAAATAAATATATGTATTATTCATTCATTAGGTACATACATTACCTACTTACATAATTATATTAGTCCATGTGAGTTTAAGTTAAAAAACCGAGATATGTTTTTTTTGTTACTTACTTTAAAATAAACCAAAAAGTAACTATCACAACAAACAAATGTCATTTCGGCACTGGTCTCATCGCGGCTACTAAGCTATGAACTATCGGCTATAAACACGATCAAAAGATACGCACTCCCGTGTAAAAAAAGAGACACGGCGATACTCGCCCGGCGGTGATAGCTGATAGCTGGGCGAGTATCGCCGTGCCTTTTTTATTTACACGGGAGTGTGTATCTTTTGCTCTTGTTTATAGTCGATAGTTTATAGCTTAGTAGCTCGCGGTGAGACCAGTGCCTAAGATATAAACTATGTGCTATTAAACACGAACAAAAGATACGCACTCCCGTGTAAATCGAAACGAAAAGAGACACGGCGATACTCGCCCGGCGGTGATAGCTGATAGCTGGACGAGTATCGCCGTGTCTCTTTTATTTACACGGGAACACTCCCTATCTATATATCTTTTGTTCGTGCTTCTTATAGCCGATAGTTTATAGCTTAAGTAGGTTGCGGTGAGACCAGTGCCATAAAATTATAATATAAGGCTGTGAGGCATCGTTCAAAAATTATGTGATCATATTTTGGCTATTTTTGACCGCCAACCTTGGTAATAATTGATGAACGTATTAACACAGATCTTGATCAATTGATGATTCGTGATATTTTGCTGACAACGGAGCGACCATAATGCTTACAAACTACAGCTAGCTATACTGTGTGTACCATGACCCGGGCTTTTACGAAAATGGGTAATAATACACATTACTACCAATCGTTTTCAAGTATTAACATTTGACAAATATTTAAATTGACCGTACAATTTATTTTATTTCCTCCGAACGATCAATGTAACGCGTGTACTGTTTAGTTGTCTAAAGGTGCGTTCAAACCAAAAGAGCATTCGCTATTCTAACCCCCTACTCTACGAAAGTCGATCGTTACACAAAACGTGATTGGTTGATTTCGTAGAACGGGCGATAGAACAGCGAATGCTCTTTTGGTTTGAACGCACCTAAACGTTGTGGCTGCGATCTGTCATTGTGAAGGTGCGGTTAAACTAAAAGAGCATTCGCTGTTCTAACCTCCCACTCTACGAAATTCGATCGGTAAACAAAACGTGATTGGTTGATTTCGTAGAACGGGCGCTAGAACAGCGAAGTTCTTTTAGTTTAAACGCACCTTTACAGTGCAAATTAACGATTCACTTTGAAGTAAGGTCAATAGGGATAAGACCGTCTATCAGGAAAGTCCATCTACCAACTGATCTCCGACCCTAATTGAACAGTATAAGACGTAGGTATTTGACGGACTTTCCTTCAAAATAAAATATGCCGGACTTAGCCGCACTGACCATACATTGTTTCTCAATTAACTTTTCTTAGAAACTGAATTACTTTTAAAATTGGCGTTTTGGATCGAATAATGTTCACGGTTTGGCTACGAACAAATAAGGAAGCCGCACGCCATACTACCTACATTGCCTTTCAAAAACGGTCCTGAACTGAATTTTAGTTGACAAATGTCACCCCCTCTTCAATGCATCACGGTAATAAATTTAATTTCAACCTATAAAAACTTAAACCGCCATTTAAAAATAGTTGTGAATGGTCCGTCAAAGTTTTGATTGGCTATATTCTATAAACATTTGTCAAAGGTGTTGCGCTGAAATGTGCACGGTGTTTAGAAAAGTGCTATGTCCTGCCCATCTTGGCACAATTGAACAATTGTGTTTGGGGGCATTTTTGAGCTGGCGTTAGACGTCCATGTTATATTTATGGTCGCAGCGGTTTGGCTAAAAATCGCATTCCTCGGCTTCAATAAGAGCCAGTACCATGTTAACACACTGTATATTTGAGTTGTCATGGCATTCGAGTGCATGTTTAGATATTTTTGAGTATCGTGACCGCTCCAATATATTTGATGCCGGCTATAAACGTTGATTAGATGATAGTTGTTTTAAATACTGAATTTCCTGCCTATGACAACTAAATCCAAAATATCAATGATACTGAGAAGAAAAAAGAATGCAATATGAAATAAAACCAATCTCAATGTTGTATTTACACATGTATTTTATGTATAGCATAAGAAGGCGTTTTCCAAAAAAATCCCGATAACCTGATTCTTACACTGCTTAGCCAAGTTGACAATCGCTAACGCTTAGTAGCGTATCGTAGTTTGCCCTCTGTCACTCTTTCATATTAGTGCGACAAAGACAGTTAGCTGCCTTTCGTTTACGATTGACGATTAAGCGTTAGCGATCGGCAAATTCGATCGACATAGATAATAAAAAATAATGTCCCAAAAAAAAATCACTACATACGTCACGTTTTTTGTATGAACTTACTACGGAAAGTGAAATTTTGAGACATTATTTTTTATTGTCTATAACGGATCAGTGGCCCTACCGCGAAAAACGAAATTCGTAAATTCGAGGATTTGTCTCTCTCACTCTAATGACGCCTTCGTTTGAGAGACAGAGAAAAAACCTCGAAATTTTCGAATTTCGATTTTCGCGGTAGTAGGCCTGATCGTGATTATCTTCTGATTCGAATAAGTCAAGACACGTCCAGAATGCTTAGACAAGTCGCCAATCGCTAACGCTTAATCGTCAATCGTAAACGAAAGGCAGCTGTCTTTCGCACTGACATAAAAGAGTGACACATAAGGAAAACTACGATACGCTACTAAGCGTTAGCGATTGGCAACTTGGCTAAGGATCCAGATCTGGAAGGATCAAGTTTTCGGGATTTTTTTTTACAAAACGCCTAAAAGGGCGTTTTCACAAACCGTTGTTGAAATCACCTTGTTATTTAATTTGGACAAGTTTGGGCTTGTTCTTCTTAGGATCACGAGCTCTTTCGATTCTAATAATAGGAAAAAAAATGTCCTAAAATGTTTTTTCCATTACGATACCGTTTTTCATAGATGTTCAAAGGCGGTAGCGTAATGAAAACTGTACGTACGAAAATTATGGGACATATTTTTTCTCCTAACAAAATCGACTGAGCTCGTGATTCTGAGTCGAATAAGCCTAAACTTGACCAAATTAAATAACAAGGTGATTTCAACAACGGTTTATGAAAAGGCCGAAAAACGAAATCAGCGATGAATCAAAGCGCAATCGTAACTTAAATCTAGGTCCTACTGGGGCCTAGATTTAGTCATAGCCCTTACGATATTATGGTCCATGGAGGATACAATCGGGACTCTGTCGCTCCTGGAGAACTCTCCGTCGTTCTGTATAAATACATATTTTTAATTAGGTACAATGGTGAAAAACTGGCAAAGTTGCCTCATTTTATGAAAGAAAAATGAAAAGAGGCTTAAAAGTGTTAGAAACATTATTTAACTCAGATCGTTGACTACGAAAATAACCCAACCGAAAACTTCATTGCCATGGTTTCATCCGTTTCCTCAATTGACCTAATTAAACGAATAATAACGAACCAGAAATAAGAACCGTTTAAAGAAATAAGATAAGATAATCAAATAGTTACCTAATTATATATCGGTTTTTCCTTAAAATCTTGAATTATTGATTGGTGTTATTATATATATATCTTAACTACCTATTTACGTAGGTAAGAAAGTGCGTGCGATAGTAAGAAAATACGTCGAAACTATTTACGGCTTATCTACTTACTGAAATAATATACGCACCTATCGTCGTTTAGATTGCCAATAGCCACAAGTGTAAATTCCAAATTCGACAAAAAAGACTGTAAAAAGTACACATGACTTTGGATTGTTTTATAATTTTCTAAAATTGTGCACATAACTGAATTTGCAATTTCAATGACGCTACTGTAGGTACCTACCTGCTCATCTAGATAGGTTATGTGTACAATATAATATTTATTCTTAATTTGCTAAATATTTATTTCGTTATATACATATATATAGGTACCAACATCGAAATATTAAAAAAATATTAACCCCTCATACAAAGTGAGTGATTAATTACTACTATTGTACGCTTTCGATGTTGGTCCCATACTGTAAATTCATCGTAATGGTTGGTAGACTCGGTCGGTAGCGGGAAGGAACGTTGTCTCTTTCCACCCTGTATATCTAGATTATTTAATTTACTGGCTTTTACCGACACTAAATTATTTTCAAATTCACATTCTGTAATTTCAGTTTACAGCGACCATCAAATACACTTAGTCTCGTTCTTGGCTTGAATTATATTATAAACTCTATTGATTAATTGTTAAAGTTCAAAGTCTACGGTTATTGCAATAATGACGTTTATTGACGCTTTTGGCTCAAATCCAGAATGATTCCTACAGCCCACAGACTTTTACAAGGACCATGTTCTGATGAACCCGGTTTCAGAGTTATTATTATTGACATCAAGGTCACAATAAAACTGGTTTCAGATGGATTTTCGATTGGAATAGAGTACAAGCATGTTGCCAAGCCATGATTTAGGAGCAACAACAAGATTTTATTTGCAGAATTCAGGCCAACGCGTTTACTAATGGCAGACATGTTAGGAAATTACAACGTAGTTATTGGAACCTGATAGACGTCAAACGCTTTTTGATGAAGGACATGGAACACTGACAGTAAGCTTATGATGGTACCGCGTCTAATCTTTTGTCAGCGTAGCCGTCACGGTCTAACTAGATCTTAAGCCACCAGTCTTTGCTGGTCAGATCAGATCTTTTGCTGGTGGTAGGACCTGGTGCAGGGTCCGCCCGGATAGCTACCACCGTCTTACCCGTTTAACCTGCCGCTAAATAGCAGTGTTTGCACTGCTGTGTTTCGGTTTGGGGGTAAGATAGCCGGTGTAATTACTGGCATAGATAGAGGCAATCCATCTAAGTCCTCAGGGTAGGCAGTGCATAGGCGATTTTTTTATCACTGTCCATGAGTTCCTGCTCTCCATCAAGTGGGCTGAGAGCTCAGTTGTCGACCTTCGTAAAAAAAACCAGTAGCCGTACAATGAGTTGGAAAGTAAAGGATAGATACGTTAGGTTTTACTCGGTACGTAATGTATTCTATCCAGCGAGCCCGATAGCCAGCTTTCCGTATCGAGAAAAATCTAACGTTACCGATACTTGCAAAGTCATGGTACAGCTACAGGTGGCTTATCATGGTCACGCGTTTAGCGCTTATCATGCTATTCATCACTTTAGCACTTGCATACTTGTTAGAACCTGTGGGCTTATGATGGTACCACGTTTAATCGTTTGTCGGCATTGCCGTCAAGTAAATACTTAAGTGAAGTAAACAGGAGCAAATTTAAAAGATGAGCTGCTTGATGATTTAAGAGGTGCGTATTGTTGAACGCTTATTTATAGAAAATATGAATTTGTCGCCCTTTTTCAGTGCCAAAAGTTGTTATTTTTACACAAAATTTAACTTCGTAACGTAACACAACAATTACTACATTAGATTTTTTGTTTTCGATAAAGGTTTTTAACTATGTACCTACAATTGTTTGCAACCGACCCATACTATCAAAGTAATCGCCCTAATGACAAATCATCATCATCATCGTCATACCAACCGGAAGTCTGCTGCTGAACATAGACCTAACCCAAAGATTGCCACAATGACCGGTCCTGCGCCACCCGCATCCAGTGGACTCCTGCGACATTCACCAGGTCATCAGTCCACCTTGTGGGGGCCTACCCACGCTGCGCCTTCCGGTACGTGACTGCCACTCGAGAACCTTTCCTCCCCAACGGCCATCGGTTCTGCGCGCAATGTGTGCCCCGCCCACGGCCACTTCAGTTTAGCGTTTTGGAGAGCTATATCGGTTACTTTGGTTCTGCTGTGGATGGTCTCATTTCTAATCCGATCTCGCAGAGAGACTCCTAGCATGGCCCTCTCCATAGCCCTTTGGGTGACTTTGAGCCTTCTTATGAGGCCCATTGTAAGCGAACAATAATACAATAATTATACAAATGTGAATATATATATGTACCTACTGAGAGTAAAAACGATTGCGATAATCTTTTATGGACTATGGTATTCCGATTAGGAAAAACAGGGCAACTATTTAAATCTCGAAAAACATATTTTATTTTCTTAGGAGGGTTGACCTTTTTAACCATGCGGCTTTCTCAATACAAAAACTTTTTTTCCCACGAAATATTTTTTTCCTACTTTTCTTTATCACGTGACTTATAGTGGTCACGCGTTTATCGTTTATTTTATACGAATCACTATCATACTTTCATACTTGTTAGAACGCGACTTCAACGATGATAAAGGATTAAACACGATACCATCGTAAGCCTACAGGATACGTTACAGTCATAGAGTATATTGAATAATGTTACAGTAACAAAAATAATGACGATGTTTAAAGCCATGAAACGGGGCTTTAAACATCGTCATTAAAAGCCATGGAACGGGGCTTTAAACATCGTCATTATTTTTGTTACTGTATTAATCTCCAAAGACGTAGACACTGACCCGCGAAGGTTAAGAAAAATAACAACATTTCACGAAGCGACAGATAGCAACGGAATGCGGAACAACGCCAACAAACAAGCCAATTCATCCTTGAAGCCTCAAAACAGATGTTTACAAAGAACAGACGTTAGATTCGAATCGTACTTTATTCATTTAATTTTATGTAGCTTCATCGTTTTTTAAAAGTGTAGGCAGAGGCAGCTCAGCATAGAGGAGAGTGTAGAAAATGGAGGAAGGTCTTTGTCCATCAATGGGACACTATTTTATTTTATTTATTCAGAAAACCAACAGCTAACAGTAACAAATACAGGTTATGTTCAATATGTAACATCAAAGCTAATTACAGGTTTTCACATAAATGATACAAGAATACAAGATACAGAATTATACCAATGCTAAAGACATAAAAAAAAACAGGCATACAGAGACACAATGTAGGAAAATGATACAAAAGGAACAACAGTAGTTACGTATAGGCAAATAGGCTCACATCGTCAGCCTATAATAAGTCCACTTCTGGATAGTCATAATTATGACTGTGTTGCAATGATTGCTTATAATAGACATGGATTGAAAACCGCGTTAGATGCACGTACCGTCGATTGACGTAGATTGTTTTGCACAGTTCCCAAATTGTTTTGAACCTCTTCCAAGCTTTCTACCAGCTTATCTCTCCTTTGACGCAGAATTACGAGAAGCTCATTAATTATTGCTTTCTCTCGTTCATCAGACATTTTATCCATTTGTATTACTTATTTCTTGACAAAGTTTGCACTAAACTTCTCTACAGCTTCACTTCTAAGGTCATACTTTTGTCGTTTTAAGAGAATCACATTTAATTAATCACAACAAATCTAAGACACTTGTGCTAGGGCACAATATCCGTAGAAGACTATTTTGGCTGCAAATCGAAGCTAATACCAAAAACTCACATCATGACAAACTACTCACCATATCAGTGCCAAACTGCGACAGCGGATACAAAAAATAAAAGAGGAAAAGAGTAATAAGTAATGTCTTCAATTTGAATCATTCCATAGCCTTGGCACAACTGAGCAATAAATCATTCGAATTCAAGATGGCGCCAAAGGCAATGTCAAAATCATCAGCATGCCATACTAGAGATGATTATCTTTTGGCATCGCTCGATGCAGGGGTTGGCAAACTTTTATGAAGATCGAACTGCTCTGATAATCACACGCTTCATAATGTAACACAGCATCTGCCTGGCCCAATCCACTGCTGGGAGATCAGCCGATCAATGAATAATCACACATCAAAGTCGACTAAGGGTAGTCGACTCTTACGACACTCATGGGAGGAGTTGGTCACCACGCGGCCTAAATCATTACCAGCCCTACATATCATTATTTAGGTATTCAGAATCACGGGCAGTTGAAGGGAAAATGGTCTCCCAAGTTATGGTTTCTCAGGAACCAGATAATATCCTAATTATGTCTTGAAAGTTAGAGCTCTGCAGCTTCAAGTAGCTTTTCAATCACGGTTTGCCGACCCTGGCGCAGAGGGGTCGTTACCAAACGTTACAGAGTTCGATGCCCGACGGAGCAGTTATTTTTGGCTAGGTCAACAGATTTGGACGCTCGGGCGTACTTTTCAGATTATTTTGTGGGATTAAATGAGATTAAATTAACTGAAAGAAAGATCTGGCCTTCTGGTATGACTGAGCGACAAGTGTGACAGTAAAGCTGGGCTGGAGTCTTTAAAATTGACATATTTCGTCCTTAAATCTGACTTTCATGTTGATTTGATGTGTGAGGTCCATATCGATATTTGATACTATAGTCAAGTGGCGTGTGTACAATTTCCGGCAACTATTAAGTAAATCCTGACACAGCTGTCAATTCAATAGATACCTATATTAAATCTTATGTCTCTAAAAGTGAGTGTTACAGATGAGAACGGCCGCGGACTACAAGTGCATTAATTATACATATATACTTATATATATATATATCAAAGTCAAAGTCAAAGTCAAACTATTCTTTATTCAAGTAAGCTTATTAATAAGCACTTTCGAATCGTCTGACATGAGAGAAAAAAATCTACTACTGGTTCAAACCCTACGCCGTTCCTGAGAAGAACCAGTAAGAAACTCAGGTGGACTTATTTTTTCAAAACAGTATAATAATACATCTTATTAAAATAACATGCATTAAAGAATGTATTACATAAAAAAAAAAGATTATTATAGACATTTTTATAAAGACAGAAATAAATAAAGGATCATAATATTAAACAAAAATAATTATTATTGTACAAGTTCGCAACATTATTAAGTATCTATATCTAATACTACTAAAGATGTAAAGGTCCTCTAGTTGTCAGAATAAAGAGATATTAAGATTTAGAGATGTAAAAGGTCTCTAATCGTCATGATTTTAACAATAATAATAAAATAGAAAATTAACAATTTAGTGACAATTTAGTGACAATTTAGTGACAATCACAAAGCAACTATTCTTATTATTTAAAAGACAACAGCCAATACCTATTTAAATATGACATCACAGTAAAATAAACTCTAATATTAAATTACACTAGAGATGTATATTCTCTAATGTCAATAATACATAATTTTGGAGTTGTAAAGTGTCCCCAATGTCAGTTAATAAACAATAATAATAATGATTTGGAGGTGTAAAGAATCTCCAAATGTCAATAAAAAGTAAATAAAAAGGTATATGAAACAAATGTTTCATGTCAGAAGACAGTTAAACTAAAAGTCTTGTAAATTAGTGCTACAGAATACATAATTATTATGTATCCAATAAGTCAAAATTTTGCTATATAAGGAGATAAATGGGCTCCATGGTGAAATAAATATTAAGTGTGGAGATGTAAAAGGTCTCCACGGTCAAAGAAATTAAATGCTAAGAATAATAAATAAAATTAATAATTTTGGAGGTGTAAAGGCTCTCCAAACGTCAAAAAAAATAATAATAATAATAATAAAGAGGCTGTTAAGCTAACAGTCTTATAAACTAAGTCTACAAAATACATAACTAATATGTATTCAAGTCAATGTCATGTAAATCTAAGACAGCTCTTGAGACTGAAAACACGTATATATATTATGTATACTATAAAAAAATATCCATATGCTTGTACAGTCAGTCAAATAGTTTGTAGCAGTCATAGTGCCCAAATAGTTCGCACTAAACGAAAGAAGTACTAGGTATGTAGGTATACCAAATATATAATGGTGTATCTAACTATTTGGCTAGTTTGACTGCTACAAAGTATAGTATGACGCTGACTGTGTATTAAATAGGCTAAAAAGCGCCCAACTTATGTTGTTAAAAATGTGATGAATCATGATAATACTACAGATAAGTATTAATACTATACTACGGTAGACGAGACAGCTAAATCTAAATGTTCATGCTTACAACTAAATTTGAGAGACAAATTCATACAGCCAACGACAATAATAGGCATATTAAATAGTATATGTATGTACATTAGACGGAATAACTATAAGGCTCGATTTCACCAAACTGTTATTCAAAAATAACGCTTAACTGATAGGTAGTTACCTATCAGTTATTTTATTGTTGAACTTATATGTGAAATGATTGTTTCTTTTGTTTTTATATAAAAACTCATAAAGTAACAATGCCGTGAATGTTTCCATTGAAAGCACAGCAGTGGAGAGTGGAGATCGTATAACCATGTCAATGTGACGTTACAAATCAAATTGTAGAACTAAACTGCCGTAAAAGATTTATTTATTTTATTTATTTATAATTTGACTTACACGTGTATAACGTTACTATGACACGGTTCTATGGTGTATCAGGATTAAATTTTGTCGATAGTACCTATAACTCCAACCTTTCACATACGGCAAATATGTAGATATTAATGAAGAAGGATTGTCTATTATAATTTTTCAAGAGACAGACAACTTATCACACTTAGGATCATTTCACCAAACACACTCGACAGACTGATCAACATTAATCAGCACATTCCTATGAAACTTGGCTACATCTAAGTTTAGCGGACGTTATAATGGTGACCGGCGCTTTTGAACAACGGAGCCTTTATCACTCCATGATAAAGGATATACTATAAATGGATTCATATACGTGTACATGGTCAGTCGACTTCCAACATTCATTGGCGGTAAAACAATGTTGTTAATTCTACTTCTTGTCGTTGTCGCAGGCCTTATCTCCATCTACCTGAGAGGCCAATACAATGAATATTATTGGAAGAAACGTGGTGTCGCCTTCTACGACAAAAATAAGGTCCTCGGTATTTTCTGGGACTTTTTAAGCACCGACAAAGCTTTGTTCGAGATTCTCAGCGAAGTTTACGCAAAGTACAGAAACGAACCTGCTGTAGGCATCGGATCTCTGACGATGCCCAGCCTCTATGTGATAGACCCGGAAAACATCCAGCATGTAGTGCATACTGACTTCCAATCATTCAGTCATAGAGGAATTAATATAAATGAAGATGATCTCCTAGCTGACAATGTCCTCTTCATGCACGGCCCTAGATGGAAGCTGATGCGTCAGAAAATGACTCCTCTCTTCACTGCTGCTAAGCTCAAAAACATGTATTATATTATAGACAGAAGTGCACAGGACTTTATAGTTCATTTGAAGGAAAATCCGCAGAAACTGAAAGGGAACGGATATGACTCAATGAACGAGTTCTGCAGCGCAGCCATCGCAGCAGCCGTATTTGGAATTGGAACGGAATCTACTTTTAAATCGCCATTTTTGAGCATGGCTAGAGATGCCCTGAAAATCACCTGGAAAACAAACTTTAGATTCACGATCGCCAGTATCAGCCATTCTTTAGCCAGAGCTCTAGGTATCAACTTCTTTAAAGAACAAGAACCTTTGTTTATTGGTGCAATAAAACAGGTGTTGAGAGCTAGGGAAAAGGAGAACGTCAAGAGACACGACTTTGCTGATATTTGCGTGAGTTTGCAAAAAGCAGGAACTATGAAGGACCAAGAGACGGGTCAGGAGCTTGAACCTTCTGATGAACTGCTGGCTGCTCAAGGATTCTTCTTTCTCATCGCCGGCGTCGAGCCTGCCGCTAGCTCACTGTTCGGAACCCTGACAGAACTAGGCAAGAATCCAGAAATCCTAAAGAAACTGCAGCAGGAAATCGATGAAACTTTTGACAAATACGACGGAAAAATCACGTACGACGTCATCTCGGAGATGAAATACCTGGACCAAGTGTTAAGCGAAGGACTGAGAATGCATACACCTACAGGTTTCTTAAACAGATTGTCTGTGAGCGATTCAGTGCTGCCAGTAGGTAATATACCAGTGTCTAAAGGAACGAAGGTGTATATTCCGATTTACGATTTGCATTTCGATCCTAAATTCTTCCCGGAGCCTGAGAAGTTTGATCCGGAGAGGTTTTCTCCAGAGAACCGGAGGGCTAGTGAGCGGGCTTACTTGCCGTTTGGAAGAGGAGCTCGGGTGTGCATCGGGTTGCGTTACGCACGGCTACAGCTGATGGCAGGGTTGCTGCACTTGCTTCGACACTACGACGTGGTCTCCCACGTCGACCTCAGCAAGAAGAAATACGGGAAAGGACAATTCCAATTGAGACGAGTTGATACTGACATCGAGCTTATTCCTCGAAACTAACGACTAATGCTAATCTTTACAAGGGTTTTTTTATCGGTACGCTCTTGTGACAGATGTTTCGTTTTTTGCAATAAAACAAACCTTATTGAGATTACGTTTAATTTTGTAAGTTAATGATAAGAAATTGTAAGCTGGTACAGTCACGTCTAATAATTATGTATACATTTCGACACGTATGTCAAAGGCATAAGGTTCAAAACCGTATACATATTATTAGAGCCGATCGTAGTAATCATAGCATACCATGACTGAGATCTACATAATTAATTTGAAAGACCTTCACGAAGACTTTGTTTCGGCATAACCCAAAATTATTTCCTAAGTTCCTATTAAGTATTTTAGCTGTTTTCCTATATTCCTTCGGTTACAATTATATTGACGCATGTTATGTTAACTTATTAAAAGTTCATTAAACATTATTGTTATTTTATTTCTAGACAGATGTAGTGTTAACTGTTTTTGCTTCTTTTTCACGGAAACTTCAAAATTTATCTTTCTGTGTGTGTTCTGTGGCAATTAGCTTCAGTGCAGTATCCAAATACTAAGGTTCATTGTGACATAAATACGAATTCAGTCGTTCCGGTGGAAAGCTGAAGGAAAAGGATTTTGCACTATACGTATCTGTAGCTTTTCGTTGTGAACATACAAAGTACTACTGAAATTATAAAGTACTACTGAAATAATAAGAAACATTAAATGCTTACTCGTGCTCTACCTGCTTCAATTAAGCTTTGTTTTTTTTTATCTCCTGCCACCCGAACGCTATCTGGCTTCAAGAAATCTATTATATCAATAAGATTGCCAGTTGGTAATAAACTTTTAAGCTGTAATATAAGCAGAAAACCTAATCTACCAACTACTTATTGGTCTTAAAGAAAGACGAAGAAAGTATTAAATTAAGTTAATTAACAAACTTTTAAGATGAATCTGCTGTGTTTTTTGGGT